>JAVTVY010028660.1:0-119263 GCA_036873755.1 Hanleya hanleyi
GATTCACTGAGCTGATATTTGACCGTTCAATCAACTGTCAATTTTACTGTGATAGGATGAGTGGATAAACTTTCTCTTGAGCAACCACAATAACATGCAGCATGATTTATGAAATTGTGTCAAGGATTGTCTCCTTCAATTAAATTAATTTGGAGCTGTAATTTGGAGTCACTTCAAAATTTTCGATTTAAGGTTATGGACCTTGATTATATTCTCATTATGGACTAAAAAATAGCTCTGTCTCTCACTATGAATGTCACGGGTCACCAGCTCAGCTTCTGACTTCATTCATTACGAATGTTTATACTTAAGTGCTGCATATATAGTAATACCATCTTCATGACACCTAGCATATAACTTAAATATGTTGATGAATTGAACAAACACACAATATGAACTTAAAATTGAGTGATATAAGTCAAGAAATTACGAACAATTCCAATGAACACACATTTGAGAAGTTCACCACAGCACTAACTTCAGGGATTATAATGAGTTAATTTCGTGTTTTCGTCGTTATGTATGAAGACAAAACCATCCTTTACATTATCTGGCCATCCGTTGTAAGCCTGTACAGATATTGTCTTTCCTTTCGACATTTTCAAGCAGATTGGAATCAAGCCCTCTCGTGTCCTCCATGTTTACCGTTTGTAAACATCGACCATAGCACGACAGTTTCTGCAATTGCATTCTCCTATGCACGGTTGTTTGTGTAAATGCCCGTAGCTACAGATGATACGACGAAAATCGCCCAGTACAAGAGAATGCACGCAGCTGCCATAATTCGTCGCCCACTTAGACGTCGTAAAAATATGAACTTCCGCCATTTGTAAAGCCTGCGATCGATGATTTCTAGGTAAACTATCGTTTATTAAAGCCGAATATGGGTTTTTTGATAGACAAAATTTTCCCCAGACATTATTTTACGGGTATCCAAACAGATTCCCGTGAAGCGAATGAACGGGTATCTCCACGAGTATCGGATACCCGGATACCCGTCGAAACGCAAGGCCTGCTGTGTTCCCAAAATCAGGAAATTATTAAAAATAACATTTCTTTATATCAGTAGATACATTAGGGAGACACGATGTGTCACAAATCAAAATGTAGGTCAAGGTCACTGTGGCCCCAAAATTGTGAAATTGTTAAAAATCATGATTTTTTTAGTCCATTGAGAAATTATGTGGAATCGTTTTGTCATGTACCAAAATTTAGGTCCAGGTCAATAGTCATGGTCACTGTGACCCCAGAATCAAGGTCAAAGGTCAGTGTGACCTTAAAAATCGGGAAATCATCAAAAAATTACTATTTTTTTGTGAGTGGATTCAATAGGGGAAATGAAGTGTCGCATACCAAAAATTAGGTCAAGGTCAAAGGTCAAGGTCACTGACCCCAAAATCGTGAAATTCTTAAAAATCGTGATTTTTTGTGTCCATTGAGAAATTACGGGGAGACGGTTTGTCATGTACCAAAATTTTGGTCAAGGCCAAGTCAAGGTCACTATGACTCCGGAATCAAGAAATCTTTAAAAATTATTTTTTTGTGCCAGTAGATACATTAGGGGGACATGATGTGTCATGTACCAAAATGTAGGTCAAGGCCGAGCATCAGGTCACTGTGACCCCCAAAATCATGAAATTCATAAAAATCATGTTTTTTTTGGTGTCCACTGATACATTGATGGAAGACGAGGAAGACGAGGTCGTGTAATGCGATGTTGGGATCTGTCTATTCATCCATTAACATTTTGTTGTCCATGCGATATGTCTAGTTTCAAGGTATAAATTGTTAGCAAACTTTGAGTATACCTTACTCACATGGCAAAGAGGAGCCATACATTTTGAGATCAATTTCTCAAAGGTCAAGGTGACGGTCTTCCCAAAACTGAATCAGTTTTAGCTGACTATATATGTTAGGTTGGAATATTCAGAGTTTTCTCCCCTACATGTATATGGCAGTTATCCTGTGGAGTTGTCTCCCATGTTTGAAACAGCTGCATTTAGTTAAACTGTTGTGAAATAAAAACCATAAATTTCATACCTGTTTATTAACTCAAGAACAAAGGTTTACTTCATGACTTACTTCTTCTTTCATGAAAAATTATCTCGACTGAAAGGAATCGATTTGCAGGAAAACTACTGTTTTCTTGTGATTGATTATTGTCGATTTCAGTGTGGGATATGTGAGCTCTCGGCTCTTGCTTCAAGGTCAACTAGTTAACAAGAGTTGAGCTCAGTTTAGTTTATCATTCAATAGAAGATGTGATATATGTTACATTCTCAGAAGCACAAAATTGTAGACCTTTCTCTGCATTACTAGTTATCAATTGGAATCAAGGCTATTAAACAACCTTGAAATTTGGACTAATGTAATTCCAGATTTACGGGCGTATATTGAAGCCCCTTGGGCTCTTGTTTAATTTTTGCCTGGTTTTGTTTTTATAACTATTTTACTAAAATAAATTGAAAAAAATGTACTTTTTTACGGTCGTTTGTCTTAAAAGTTGGATAATTAAAAAACGAAGCCGAACTTACAAAAAGTGAAATAAATTTTTCTAGATCACCTTATAAGTAACAAGCATGCCAAATTTCAAAAGCGTAGCATGGATACTTTTCGAGAAATAAACGTTTGAATTTCGGATTTTGTACAAAAATGAAAGGCTAGAAATCGGGCAAAATGTGTCCAGCTATACATCTGATGAATTAATCCCTATTTTTTGCTTCAATTCTATTGTCAAATACATTTTTAATCTGTCTAATGGGACCTACTCGAATTCCTGTTTATTCTGGATAATAATTACACCAAATTTTTTTCATCAAGTCGGTTTAAAGTCCAATTTAAACTTAAAAAACCTGCTAAACTCACACCTGTGTAGATTACTTCACGGCGGGTGTCGGAGTGAAGTGTCACTGTCATAATTAGAAACAAAAAATAAGGATGTTTGCATGGTTTTGATCAGAAGGGGGTACATTAATGTAAATAAGTAGGACTAATAGATAATTAGCTTACCATAATACTGCGGAAATGAGTTTTGGAAAGGGAAATTTAACAGGCAATCTGTTTAATTGTTCCAGGGCCTCGGAAACTAAATTTTTAATCCTAATATTGAAGCACTTCTATTTATAATTTTTATTTCATTTTTTCACCAAATGTTAGAGGAAATAGTGAATATTTGAATGAAGAAATAAAAAAAAAATGTCCAATTTTGACCCTCTAAGGGGATAGCTATCCTTAATCACTTCCCAGCTGGATATCGGATCACCTGTAGGGCAATCTGTTTGATTTTTCCAGTGCCTCGAAAACTAAATTTTTAATCCTCATATTGAAGCACTTCGAATTAGAATCTTGATTTCATTTTTTCATCAAATGTTAGACGAAATAGTGAACATTGGAATGTAGAAATAAAAAAAAATGACCAATTTTGACCCTATAAGGGGCCAGCTATCCTTAACTGTCAGGTATCATTTTATATAGCTCTCCATACTGATTGTATAAATAAAATACTTTCACACACGCCATGTACTTCAATCTAAATCAATCATTGTAATGAACCTCCATACAATGCATTACCATAAATATGGTGTCATAGTATAGCTTTGTTGTCCTGTGATTTCAGAAAAGAAAGAAAAAAGATGGCAGGCAGGACTCCCCGAAGACCAGCAATCTCCACTTTGCCAGAAGACAGAGAAAAAGCAAAACAAAAGAGGTATGTACATTCATGATTGGAGAAGTGTATCAAAGATACTACAGTATGAAATGAATGAGCAACCATTTCTGCAATTTTTACATTGAAAAATAAAATTATGTAGTTTTTTTTATATCAAAATGATTAAAAATTGAGTTTTTTGTTCATTGGATGATGGAAACCTTGAAAAATTGAATTTTCATTCATTGAACGATTAAAACCTTGAAAAACTTTTTGGATTTGTCATTAAAAAATGGATTTATTTCCCAAATCGTAAACCTGCTTTGCTCAATTGCTCAAATGCCTAATCTCTATTAGGAATCACAATACAAACTGTTAAAATGGAAGTTAAAACCAAAAGTTGTTTCCCCTTAGGGGGTTGTCTGCCCCTAAGGGAGCTCTCCCATTCATCCCAGCCAGGCTACTATATAAGCTCTGCTCACACCCATTCATATCCTCTTTCTCAGTTTGTACTCGACCAGTACACATCTAGGAAGTGTTAAAGCAATACAGCTGTGTTGTTGTTGTTACCGCCGGTTATATCCTTTTGAAGATTGACTTGTGTTCTTCTGTTTCGGGAAATTCTTCTTACATTAGCTATGTCTGAGGTTTCTGTTCCCCTTTCTAATTCTTGTCGTGCGTGTGGGCAAGCGTTGTCCCGTTTGGACGCCCACACGGTTTGTTTTGCTTGTAAAGATTTGTGTTATCGCCAAGCCACGTGTGCGGAATGTTCTTTATGGGATTCTGCTACTTGGAAGAAATATGCCCAAGCCCGTCGTGCTTACTTGTTATGTGCGTCTGAGGATTCTACACTATCGGAGGTCGATAGACGACTCTTAGAAATTTCCCTTGAAAATGACATGAAGTCCAATGAAGATCTCGACGGTGTTGGCTTAGATTTGTCTCATAAATTTCAAAGTCCAGTTTCGTCGGCATCTGTAATTATTCCCCCTAGTGGCACTATCCTACAGGAGGATAATTTTCAACTGCTAGATAGTTTGACCTCTACCGGTATCGCATTGTCTGGAGTCCCTGCCAAACCGGCTCCATTGTTCAGCTCAACAAAGGCTTCTCGAGCCAGGTCGGCTTTACCTGAGCGATCCATTGTCTCCTTCGGACAAAAGAATGCTACCTCACCGCATGTTATTTCTCCTTTGCCTATTAGTTTGTCGCACATTTCTAAAAAATCCAAAGGAAAGAAACATCGTCGTGTAGTTGTTTCACCCTTACAGGTTAAATCTAAAACTAAATCTGTCTCTCGTTCTATGGAGGGCCGTTCGTACCTGCCCTTGAGTGTTCAAATTGCGGACTTACGTTCTCCGGTTACTATGTATGTTGATCCGTCACATCATCGTTCCCGTGATTCTAAACGTCGCTCATGTACATCACAACGCCGTTCACGTTCTCGTTCGCCTGTACGGAGTTTGGTATCTCCGTGACGTTCTGTTACACCGCATCGCCGTTTGCATTCGCCCGTACATCGTTCTCATTCACCTGTTCGACGGTCTCGTTCTCCGGTTCGTAGATCTCGTTCTCCGGTTCGTCTTAGTACTATTTTACGGCCTTCCCGTTCTCCGGTACGCCGTTCTCGTACTTCTGTTCGACGTTCTCGTACGCCTCCATGCCGTTTGCCTCGTCGTTCTCTCTCGCCTTCTCAGACTCCGTTTCTTGATCAAGTGGTTGATCACGATTTATCAGCCTCTCGTCGACGTCACATCTTCCGTCCACCTACACCGGTTTCGTCAAGTGCGTCTAGTGATCAGGATTCCTCCTCGTCAGCGGAGAGTTCGGATGATTCGTCTATTATGCTTTTTCCGGATAAAATGAAGGCGGTTTTGGCGCTTGTACCGGACATGCCTGTTTCTTCGAATGCTGTGTCTTCTTCTCGAATTAGTTGTCCGACGGCGGCCTCTGCCGCGTTTGAGCCTACGTCGCGGAAAGCGCCTATCTCATGCGCGCCGTCTCCGGCTTGGGAGTTTAATTTAGTGAAGTTTGATCGTCAATTGGAGGACGACAACAAGTTCAAGAAGCCCCAGTTTCCATTTAATTATGAGATTCATGATAACATCTTACCCGTTAAACCACCCAAACGTGATCGGGATTTGAGTCAAATTTCCAAGGCGGGTAAATCATCCCCCTTTCCAATTGGCCCCAAAGTAATGGATAATGTTATGGAAATGTTGCTTTTTATGCAACGTGTTACTTCGGTCGCGGATTGGTTTCTGTTGGCTACTTCTCGGATTGCCTTGGATCCTGCGCTACGCCAGGAAGATGGGTCGGCTTCTTTATCTCCGGGTTGTTTGGCTTATTTGTATGGTTTCATGGACACCCTCATTAGAGCTAACCGTAATGTCATTGAGGCCGGTTCTTTTTCTTATGTATCGCTTCTGCAAGCCCAGCGTAATGCGTTACTTAAGGAGGTCAAGCCTGACGTTCCATACTTTATTAAGGATCAATTGCTTCGTCAGCCATTATCCTCTAAGTTGGTTTTCAACAATGCCATAGAGTCCGTCATGCCTGCTGTTCGAGAGGAACGCACGTCTCGTTTGATTACTGCCGTGACTCGTCGTTCTACCTTTTCCGTGGATCAGAAACCTAAACGGGGTCGTACTTCCAAATCCACCCAACAGGATGTGGTCCCTCGGGGTAGTTTTCGTGGCTTCAACAAACCTCCACGGTCGCCGTTCCTTCCATGGAAAATCATCCAGACGTGGTGGGAAATCCAACAAATGACTATCCGATTTCCGTTTCCAATCAGGCCGAAGATTTTCAACTACCCGCCTTCCGTTCCTTCAGTCATCAGGTTGTGGGCGGGCGTCTACAGTTTTTCTACGAGAATTGGCGGCTCATAACGGACGACGACTGGATTATAAAGGTCTTGAAGGAGGGCTTCCTATTCAATTTTCAGTTCCTGCCCAAACTCATCGCTTGGCCTCGTCCCTCCCGTCTGCCAGTTCCCGCAGGTCACTTGCAGATACTTCTATCTTCGGTCACCACTCTCATCGACAAGGGAGCCGTCAGGGAGTTACCACCTACCGAAGACAGCGTAGGATTCTACAGCCACGTGTTTCTGGTGCCAAAGAAAGATTCGGACCAGATGAGGATGGTGATCGACCTCAAGATATTAAACAAACTTCATCTCATCACTCCTCCTCATTTCAAGATGCCTTCTGTATCATCGATTCAGGCCTGCATACATCACCGGGATTGGTTGGCCTCAGTCGATCTTCAGGACGCGTATCTCCATATTCCAATTCATCCACGTCATCGGCGTTACCTGCGCTTCACTATCAACGATCGTCGCTTCGAGTGGCAGGTCCTTCCGTTCGGAGTCAACATCGCCCCCTGGCTATTTACCCGTATCACCTCACCAGTCATGGGGTTTCTACACCTGCGAGGTATTCAAATCGAGGTTTATATCGACGACATCCTCTTGTGGGCTGCGGACAAGTCCCGTCTCAACACGCAGGTCCGGTTCACTCTGCTTGTTTTACGTCATCTCGGCTTCATTCCTCATCTTCTAAAGTCGGAGTTGGTCCCGGCGCAAATTCGCAAGTTCGATACTCGTCTGCAACTGGTGTACCCTCCAGAGGACCATTGGAACAAGATTCAGCTGCTGATTCTAAAGTTTTTGTCATCAACGTCACAGACACGTCAGCAGTGGCAAAGTCTGGTGGGTTTACTTACTTTCACGCAGGACCTTACTTTTTACGGCCGTCTCCAGGTTCGGCCTCTGCAGTATCATCTGTCTCCTTACTTACGGACATCTTCCCTCAACCCTGCGGTTCCGGTATTGACGTCTCTACATCCACTTCTGATTTGGTGGCAGTCCCGCCACAACGTCATTCGGGGAGTTCCATTCCGATTTCCGGCCCCGGTTCACCATCTTTACACCGATGCTTCCGAGACCGGCTGGGGAGCCCATCTGGACGGCCTGGAGGTGTCCGGCAGATGGTCGACGTTGGATGCCAGACTTCACATCAACCTTCTGGAGATGAAGGCAGTCATCCTAGCGGTTCAACATTGGAGTCAACGTCTCATGAATTTGTCTCCTCTCATCGCGACGGATAATTCCACGGTCATTGCCCACATCAACAAGATGGGTACCACCCGATCGCTATCAACGTTTCGTCTGGTGTGGGATCTGTACGACTGGGCTCTCATTCATCATTGTCTTCTCCATGCTCGCCATGTTCCGGGTCAGCTCAATGTCTTAGCGGACAGCCTGTCTCGTCCAGACACCGTTCTTCAGACCGAATGGCAACTTCATCCGGAGGTTTTCCGGCAGATCTGCAGCGTCTGGGAGTCACCCTTGATCGATCTGTTTGCGACGAGGAACAACGCCCAGCTAGCCCTCTTCGTCAGTCCGATTCTGGACCCTCAAGCCTTCGCCATCGACGCTCTCTCAATCAACTGGGACAACTTCCTGGCTTATGCCTACCCACCGATGGCCCTGATTCAGGAAGTTCTTCAAAAGATTTCTCAACACGACTGCATCATTCTGCTCGTGGTTCCGTGGTGGCCTCGTCGTCAGTGGTTTCCGGTTCTGGTTCCGCTTCTCACTGCTCCGCCACGTTGTCTTCCAGTTTGGCCCAGCCTGTTACGTCAGCCGCACGGGATTCTCCATCACAACCCACGATGGCTCAACCTACACGTTTGCAGACTATCCAGAATGCACTCTCAGTCCAAGGATTTTCAGCAGAGGTTGCACGAACGATGGTTTCAGCCAATCGATCTTCCACATCGCAGCTCTATCAGGCGAAATGGGCCTATTTCGTCTCCTGGTGCCGGGAACGTGATGCCGATCCCGACTCTGCCTCTGTTTCCCTCGTAGCTGACTTCCTCCTTCACCTTCATCATGACAAGAAATTTCAAATCAGCACTATTGAGGGGTATCGTTCTGCTTTGGCTAGGGTACTACGTCTTACCTCCGGCAGCGACATTAGCCTTAACGACAATATCTCTGCGCTCATTCGCGCCTTCGCGTTAGTCTCGCCGTACTCGCCAGCTGTTACCGAAATGGGATATCGGTGTGGTTCTGTGTGCTCTGATTCGTCCGCCCTTTGAACCCTTACAGTCCGCTTCTCTAAAAGCTGTTTCCTATAAAACTGCTTTTTTGGCGGCGTTTGCTTTGGCGTCGAGAGTATCTGAACTTCATGCTCTTGAGAGATCATCTATGACCTGGACGGCGGATTGGTCGCGTATCTCCTTTCGACCCGTCCCTGAGTTCATCGCCAAAAATGAATCTGTTCGCCTAGGTCCGTGTGCTCAACGTTTGTATTCCATTCCTGCGCTATCGGACTTCGTACAGGGCCTTGAGGACGACCTCCTGTTATGCCCGGTCCGTGCCATACGCCACTATCTCACTCATACGGATCCCGATCAGGGCGCTCGTCGTCTATTATTCTTGTCTCTTCGGCCGTCGGTAGTGCGTGACATCACTAAGAATACCATTGCTTCTTGGTTGAAGAAGACCATTAAGTGGTCATATCAATTGGCCATTGATGCCCCCCCTTTGTTGTCTAATGCTTCTTCTCATGAAATTCGTGCCATCGCTACATCATGTCCTTTATGGAAGAACTTGTCCCTTCATGACATTGTCCAGTCCTGCGCATGGACTGCAAATTCTACCTTCACAAATTTCTATCTGAGGGATATGTCAGTGCAATCAGATAGAATGTCCACGCTTGGGCCGCTGGTGGCTGCCCAGCACGTGGTCAATTAACTTGCAAAAAGAGGGGAGGGGGGGGGCAAAATTGTCATCATCGCAGCAAGTCAACCGGTTTGCTGTATCATCTCATCTCATCTCTCAATCATATCATATGTCCACATACTACATGATCACCTAAGAAGAAATAATGGGTCAGCTTGCCAGTCATCGACTCTCAAGTCATCAATCAAGGCCTGACACAATGGTGAGTTTAAGCTTTGCCTTAACTGCAGATTTGCTTGTGTCTTTTCAGGTTGAAACTATGACCTTTCTTCTAGATCTCAGCCGAGTCACCTCCTGTCAACTCACAAGTTCGACATACAAAGAACTGACACTTTGTGAGTATTAATCTCTGTTTCAGGTTACCAGTGTCAGGAACAGGGAGCAACAGGGATTAAAGTACAGAGGTTGACGTCACATGGAGAGTAGACTCAGAAACACCGCTGTCAACTCTCAGGACCGGATCAAGCTCCAAGGACTAAAATACAGAGAGTTGACGTTAATCGGTTTGTGGACTGAGGGTGGTGTTATTTGGTCACCCTGTATGCTGTGGGTTGCTGTGCATTTCTCCTCACCCCCGTTTCATACAGTGCTTAACGAATGAATTCTCTCGCCGCCTTAGGGCCTTGGTTTTCTACATTGGGTAATATTGCGTACCACATCCACGATCACAGCTACATGGATGAGACACTAAGATAAGTATTCTTCTATATCTACTCCATGCATTAACCCATTGCGTCATTGACCAGGGTTTTCTTGTTGAGTATTAATGTGTCATTTCTATGCCCATGTCTGTGTCATCCCAGCGGTTACTCTGCCTGCTTTTGGTGCTACAACAAGGCCGAGGTTTCCCACCTCCATATGTTGGTACCGTGGCATTTGAGCAAAGCAGGTTTACGATTTGGGAAATAAATATTAAACATTTATAAACAATGTTTCTATTTATAACCAAATCAAACCTGCTTTGCTCTGATGGTCCCTCCCTTCCTTCCCCTCATGCCGCGGCCTTGCCCACTACAGGTCTCGGTTATTGTCCTCCGCCACGAAGTGGTGGGAGGACTTGGAAATGCTAGCCGTCCGTCCTTCCGTCCGTCCTTCCGTCCGTCCGTCCTTCCGTCCGTCCTTCCGTCCGTCCCTCCGTCCTTCCGTCCGTCCCTCCGTCCGTCCTCCGTCCGTCCCACATCTTGTGAACGCGATATCTAGAGAACAATTCGACCAATCGACTTCAAACTTGAGAAGGTGCTTCACATCAGCTAGACAGCCATTGGTATTGATTTTCACTGAGGTACGTAATCCAAGATGGCCACCGTCGACCAAATTGGATTCTGTCCGTCCCACATCTTGTGAACGCGATACCTCAAGAACAATTCGACCAATCGACTTCAAACTTGAGAAGGTGCTTCACATCAGTTAGACGGCCATTGGTATTGATTTTCACTGAAGTACGTAATCCAAGATGGCCGCCATCAACCATATTGGATTCTGTTCATCCCACATCTTGTGAACGCGATATCTCAAGAACAATTCCACCAATCAACTTCAAGCTTGGGAAGGTTCTTCACATCAGTCAGACAGCCATTGGTATTGATTTTCACTGAGGTACATAATCCAAGATGGCTGCTATTGACCATATTGGATTCCATCCGTCCCAGATCTTGTGAACGCGATATCTCGAGAACAATTCAACCAATCGACTTCAAATTTGGGAAGCTTCTTCACATCAGTTAGACGGCCATTGGTATTGATTTTCACTGAGGTATGTAATCCAAGATGGCTGCCATTGACCATATTGGATTCTGTCCATCCCACATCTTGTGAACGCGATATCTCGACAACAGTTTGACCAATCCACTTAAAACTTGAGAATGTGCTTTGCATCAGTTAAACGGCCATTGGTTTGATTTTCACTGAGATGCGTAATCCAAGATGGCTGCCATGGACCATATTGGATTCACTCCGTTCCACATCTTCTTAACACGATGTATCAAAAACAAATCAACCAATCGACTTCAAACTTGGGAAGGTTTTTCACATCAGTTAGACGGCCATTGGTATTGGTTTTCACTGAGGTACATAATCCAAGATGGCTGCCATTGACCATATTGGATTCTGTCCATCCCACATCTTGTGAACGCGATATCTCGAGAACAGTTCGACCAATCGACTTCAAACTTGAGAATGTGCTTCACATCAATTAGACGGCCATTGGTAGTGATTTTCACTGAGGTACATAATCCAAGATGGCTGCCATTGACGATATTGGATTCCATCCGTCTCGGATCTTGTGAACGTGATATCTCGACAACAATTTGACCAATCAACTTGGTTTTCACTGAGGTACATAATCCAAGATGGCTGCCATTGACCATATTGGATTCTGTCCATCCCACATCTTGTGAACGAGGTATCTCGAGAACAGTTCGACCAATCGACTTCAAACTCAAGGCGGTGCTTCACATCAGTTAGACAGCGATTGGTATTGATTTTCATTGAGGTAGTATGTAATCCAAGATGGCTGCCATTGACCATCTTGGATTTCACTCACCCATATTGTACCCATCTGTGTTGTGAAAAGCGATATCTTGATCTATTCCACACATCGATTTATAAACCTCACCATCCACAAATCCATATACAACTACAGACTTACATTCCAGTGTTACACTACCCATTACTGCTTCCCAAACCTCCTCAAATTGTCTCAACAATTCCAGATGAATGTCTCTTTCCACATACACATATCAACTTTCCAAGTTATATTTGAGGAGATATTGGAAGCGTATATGCTGTATGCTCTCAAACAGGCTACTTGGCGGAGGACCTGCTAGCTACTCAGCTTGTTACAATGAGAAAGAGGATATGAATGGGTGTGAGCAGAGCTTATATAGTAGCCTGGCTGGGATGAATGGGAGAGCTCCCCTAGGGGCAGACAACCCCCTAAGGGGAAACAACTTTTGGTTTTAACTTCCGTTTTAACAGTTTGTATTGTGATTCCTAATAGAGATTAGGCATTTGAGCAATTGAGCAAAGCAGGTTTGATTTGGTTATAAATAGAAACATTGTTTATAAATGTTTAATGTTTATTTAATTTCGAAAATTGACTCCTGCCCGTAACTGAACAATGTTCCTAATCTATGATTGAATGAAAGGCATGACATCGAGGACAATCTACTGTTAGTCTCTCCTGAGCAGATGATATATACTGATATTCTGCTAATGGGCATTCTAACAGGTGCACTGATTGGCTAAATTTTAATCATGATGCTCTCCATTAGAAGTGCTCTGATTGGGCACCCTATTATTAGATTGAGGATAGCCCTTGGATATCATATTGTAACAAATTGAGACTGACCTATTCAGGCTAGTGTGTGGGTGAGTACTTTTACTGAGCGAAACCACACAATCGATAGGCGCCCGCTCCCAGGCCCAGTAAGGGAGAGAGGAAGAGGCTAAACCACTGTCTGTCAGATACATTGTGGACCAGTCCTCAGTAATACTAATATAGTTCAGTCATGAAGCGAAGTCCACTATAGTGTCAGATGAGCAAGGCTGTTAATGTGAATATACATACTTTTGCCTTTCAGGAAACTTCTCAAGAAAAGAAGAAAACAACTGAAGAGACATAGCAACATAGAAACTGGTGAAAAGAGTTCAGAATCTAGGAATTTAGAAAATACTCCCAACAAACGATTAAAAAAATCAATAGGAACAGAGGTCAAAATACCTTTGAAACAGAAGAAACTTCCAAAATAAACTTCACATCATAAGCTTGAAGCACAGTGTTTACAGAAGGTGCAGGATTGTATGGTGGTGTTTGAAATAAAACATCTTTGTCATACTCCAGTTTAGAGTTTTGTTCATGTTTAATGGTGTTGCGTACATGGATGTTGGAAGACTACTAAACAGCATACAGTGTTTCTCTGCTTCAATGAAATACATGTATGAAAACAAAGAACCCTCGCATTAGTATAGGAATCCATCCCTCCACAGGTTCACTTGTTTGCTGATTTTTTTTTAAGTGCAGAAATCACTCAAATTTGTATGAACAAATAGGCTAATATTATCTCGTCAATTCTTTGAATTTTACACGAGATTTTTCATCATAGCAAAAATATGATTACATTAACCAAAATGATACTCCAGCGAATAGCAGTTTTATTTTGACACGGAGACCCATGAGCAATATATAAATTCCATTGGATTGTGACTATAATTAATCAGGTTAGGGTCAACCCATACCTTCCCATACATATGATTATTACTGAATATTAAAGTGATCGTAAACCCTCAAGTAAAGTTTCCATCAAATGAAAGACAATTGCAAACAGTGTCGGAAAATATTTATTGTAATTTTTTACGATTTTATTATACAGAGTAAACTGCAAATAAAGCATGGTATTCTATGGTGGTCTGTTGCAATCATATTTAGGTCCAGTGACGTCACACTGCCTTAATACATATATTTCAAACTGTGTATGCACTTTCCAATGCTTGATTCAAGCTTAAGATGTGTATTCTTTGAGTTTCAACACAGACTCACTGTTCCAATGTGCATGTTTGACCAAAATCTGGGAGATGGTAACTTATAAGTGTCAAGTCAATTTGAATCTTGCATTTAATTTCCCCGATTTTGGTGAAACTTGAACATTGGAACAGTGAGTCTATGTTGAAACTCTAAGTATACACACCTTAAGCTTGAATCAAGCATTGGAAAGTGCATACACAGGTTGAAATATATGTATTAAGGCAGTGTGACGTCACTGGACCTAAATATGATTGCAACAGACCACCATAGAATACCATGCTTTATTTGCAGTTTACTCTGTGTAATAAAATCGAAAAAAAATACAATAAATATTTTCCGATACTCTGACTGTTTGCAATGGTCTTTCATTTGATGGAAACTTTACTTGAGGGTTTACGATCACTTTAAGAAAACTGGTACTCAATTTCCCCACTTTTTTACGCCCATCGTATAATGCAATAGCGACTTCTGTTCGTCTGTTATTGCAGTATCTCGAGGGATCATGGCTTGGCTCTAAAAATTTACACTACAGTACATATGAAACTGCTGATTAATTAGAAGCCTATTCATGTTGACCGACTTTTATCGATGTCAAATTCTAGTTAATACAAAGGGCTATAATTAGGCATGCAAGGGCGTATATTGAAGAAATGCCAATATAATGTTTTGGGTAGGGGCATTATTGAGGAGTACAAGAAGGTATGGTTATCACAAAACAAGTCTATTTTTTAATTAATTTTGGTCATAACAGCATTGGATGGGTGCGCCAAGCTTCATATTTGGACAATTTGAGGGCAAGGCCAATTTGGTGGGATTAAGGGCACTAAGGCCGGCTGGCATAAAATTGCCATGTTTTAGAAAAATTAAAATCCAAAATTACCTGGCAAATTTGCTTCATTTTTCCTAGAAAACCTCCTAAATAGTCAAAAACAAAAACATTTTGGAGCAGTTATTCACAAAACAAGTTTTACCTGCAGTTTTTACCCCTCGACCATTTTGGCCTCGGGGGTATTGTCGTCGCCATGTATGTCCGTCCTTTACGGTACCACATTTTAGGCAAAACCGCTTGAGAAACAACCACCAAATTTTCAACACTTATCTAGTGCTAATGAAAGTAGCTCCCCTGGGCCCATATTTTACAAAGTTCTGCCCCTTTACAGATATATTAATTCCTATTTCTGTCCTTTTGCCTGAATGTAACCAGCTATATCTGCAGAACTGTGTTCGGTATAGCTACTATATTTTGGCAACTTATTTATATTATTGTATTCTACAAACCAAGAAAGGATTACTCACCTCGGCTTATGGAGTTATCCTCCTTTCGGATGTAATAATCTCTGATTTTGTTATTTGTAGCTGAATGTACAAATTATATCTGCAGATCCGTTTTTGGTACAGCTCATTCGTCTCGGTTCTTATTTCACTAAGTGCTAAGTCAGATGCCTATCGAAAGTGGCTCTCCTCGATCCATATTTTACAGAGTTATGCCCCTTTACAGATACATAAGTTTGCTATTTCTGTTCTATATGCCTGAATGTAACCAACTACCGGTATATCTTGATCATCCCACATAGAACTATCTCTTCCCCAATCCACACTACACATGGGTCTCAATCACTTTGGGAAAGCCGAAGGGTTTTGATTAGATCAATCTCATGTTAAGTTAAACTTTCTGAAAGTATGATTGTGAAGGTTTTAGGATTTAATACGTTTTCATGTTATAGACTACAGACTAATTGTTAGTAGCAATTTTTCATAGGAAATACACTGGGAAAGTTGCACAACCTGATCGATCAAATTGCATTTAGAAAAAAGACAATTTATACAAACCCCTGAATGTAAACCGTTCAATTTTTCTTTATAACTGCATAATATGGTTTGTGTCATATTTCAAGCTTAAGTTTCAGTTTCACAATAATGCTGCATACAATAGTGATAATATCAAATACTGAGATACCAAACTGTGATGGTTGACTGTAATGTGTTAATAGTTCAAACTACAGTTTTCGTTACATTTTAGCTTCTATTGTATACCAGTCCTAGAAGATTTTGATGATCTGTTTGTATGGAACTTTGTTATATTGGTATAAATGGGCAATTTCCAATATAGTTCGTTAATCCGTGGACATTGCTGTCTCGCCTCGATGTCAGCGGGCAGTGCAACGACACCTGGGTGTCCGATTGAGCTCTGGTTCATCATTCCGAGTGCTGTCTTCAACACATAATATATTTTTAATCAATGATAAATCGTATATTTTCGACCTGAGGTTGCCAGTGTTATTATAAATGTAAGCTTCTTGATCCTTTTTTGGAATGGTGGGAATATTTTATGTATATTATCATACTTACATCAGTTATCAATAGTTGAAAAACTCGATCCATGTTATGAACATACGGTAGGGAAGCATCTTCTCGAGACCAGGTCTATCCTGCCACAAGCTCTACTCTCTGCAGGAGTGGAGCCCTTGTGTAATGACTGGTCTTGCCTTGGGAAGATGGTAGGGGAGAGATGATGAGAACAAGCCGAAGCCCATGGTGGCCCACATGCTGTGCACCAGTGTTGCCGACAACGGAGCAAGATAGCATTGTCCAAGGATTAATGTGCGAAGCTGCCATTGCAGCTGCAAATCGGCTCATTCTGCCATTGTCAGAAATTGTAACCTCCTGTCAGATATTCATTGAAAGTTTAGTATGCCATTAGAATGCATCAGCTGAGAAAAGAAATACTTCAAATTTGAACAATCATATACATGAGAGGGATTATTAAAAGTGAACAAAATCATGCTATAAATAAATACAACATTTATTTATATATATACACGACGAGACAACTTTTTCAAATGTATAAAATCAAATATCACAATGTCAACATATCCTATTCAAAATCATGGGAGAACCCTTAAAACAGGAATAGGTATGTATATGAAATGTTTAACGTTTCTACCAAATACCTCTACACACTTTACATGAAACATACAGAAGCTCATTAAAGGACAAGCTGATCTTTTCTTTCTCCGAAAAATGACATCAAATTGGATTTTTTAACACAATGAAACAGATGAACATATTGAAGCCGTAACCTCTGACCCATGACATCAGAGTCTGATATGATCACGTCGTATAATATTGATTAGTCAGTTGTGTCAGATGTCCTATTGTGACGTATGTTGCACAACAATTGTGTAGGACATCATCATGACATCAAGAAAGGCATTACGTTTTGGTCTTGTGACATTTTTGGCGTTACAATGGAAATGCCACCTAGAACATTCGCTACGAACGATCGTAATCAGACACAGACGTCAAGTGTCGGCATTTGTTGTTTCCAAACAGGCATAGTATTGGAGGGTTTCAAGAAGTTTTTCTTTTTTTAAAATTCGACCAACTGTAAACCACAATTAAATGTCAAATATAACCTCTTACACCAATTTAGCATCTCAAATAGTATGGGATGTGGAGACCATCCGGTAGAACCTTTAAATACTGGTTTGAATTCAATTGTACTGTAAATTGGCAATGCCCAAGATGTAATGTCCTGTCAATACACCGTGCAAATCTATCCAGTGTAAAGCTCAAGATAAAAAATACACATAAATTTGACAAAAGATAATTCATTTTATGCATCATCTTAGGCTTCATTATCTGTAGCAACTGTGATACATAAGCTCATATTTTTAATGAGGTTCTGTTCTTGTGCAATACACACTTAAAACTGTGACCATGATGAAGCTTGCAACAAAAATAAAGTTGCTCGATGAACACTGAAATGGAGAAGAAATATGAAGGACAAATATGCACATGCCACAGAAGGTAACATAATACAGCACAATGATTAGATGAGCAATGTCATTGTTTCGCATCAAAACATTTTCCCTTGTAACTTTGCACGGTCCTCCGTGTCTTTTTGCTTTTGCATTTCAGTCAATTGTTTAAGTTCTTTTTTCACTGCACCAGAAAGACTAGGATCCAACTCGGCCACACGTTGAAAATCTTCTCTCGCCTCAACAGGATTCCACGCTCCCACATGTGCTTTTGCTCTCCGATATAGCGCCTTCACATTGTCTGGGAATGAAGAAAACAATAGAAAAGATGGTGATGCAAGAGACTGTTAAGCTAATGTAGCAATAAAAAAATAAATCACACTCACTGAGAGCAAGTGTTTTAGTTAATTATTCCCAAGGAGAAAGTTAAATAGGTTACCAAATCTGTGTTAATATAGTACATACACTACTTTCAAATCCTTACTATTAAAAGAGCTGGCCTGGAATGTCAAATTTCAAATCTATACTATTAAAAGAGCCGGCCTGGAATGTCCATACTACTTTCAAATCTATACTATTAAAAGAGCCGGCCTGGAATGTCCATATCTGTATGTCGGTCTGTCACAGATAGCATCCCTTGACACCCTCTCAAGTGGTTGAGAGCCACTTGGTACACATACTACAAGACAATACATAACTAATGGTATAGATAAGCGTCAGATTTGACATTCAGTGGCTAGCCATCGTCCAAACTGTTCTGTAGTTTTCCTATGTTCTGAGTATATAAATATAACTGACCATATGGAAACATTGAATAGTGTACATGTACAGAGGCTGTATCTAATATATACATACCAGCTATTACTAAGCCTCAGATCCAACATTCAGTAGCTAGCCATTGTCCATAAATAGTTTCTGTGTCTATCTTGAATATCATGTTTTTCTATTAATACATCACATCGTGGTACAGTGCACATGTAAGATATAGTCGACAGAGGAAAGCTCTTGTTGGATATTTGGGCTATGTTACCAACTGCTGGCGAAGCGGTTTTGGGTGCCAATTCTCACAGATAGTATTCGTTGACAGCCTTGCAAGTGGTTTAGAGCTACCAAAATTGGTACACATGTACTACGGGACAATACCTAAATGATGGTATCATTAGTTCCACGATCCATCACTAGGGGGCGAATAGGCAACTGCCATCTGAATAATCAAGTATTTTGCTATATGTTTGTTGAAAGATTAAAGCTAGGATCTCCAAATTCATATTACACATGCAACTGGCGATTGATCAGAAGCCTATCCCAGTTAACTGACCTTGATCTATTTTTTAAAGGTCATATAATGTTTATTATAATATAACATGAAGGAATTTCGCTAGGCTTTTCAAATTAATACTATGTATACATCTGGCGATGGGCCAGACGTGTGCTGAAGATGACTGACCTTGACCTATTTTATCCAGGTCAGATTCTATTTAGTATGATATTTCATGAAGGATTATATCTACTTTGTCTAAATTTATACCACATACATGTATGCCTGAACCTGAAGTATACTGAATATCATTGTCCTTGGCCTATTTTCTAAAGGTCAAATCCAATATGTCAAATCTTAAGATCTCAGAATTCATGTTCCATATCCAATTAAGTTAGAATGGACAAGAAAATTGTTAAAGATGACTGACCTCGATCTATATTTCCAATTACTTGATTTGATTATGAGCTATAGACGAGTACATTTGGAGCTATAAAATTCATATTTATTCATGCTCTACCAAAACCTCCACACATTTTTCCCCTTCAATTAAGGCCTTAGCAAAAGCTGACCTGGCTCAACTGGCTATGTATTTCAAAAATGAGACTATAGTCAACCCTAACTAGATGACACTTTTGTTAACCTACATGGTGTCAAAGTTCTAAAAATACATCTTATGCAATGCATGATTGCTTTGTGTAGACAATAACTGATAGCCGAGAGGTATTGGAGACCATTGGGCTATTTTTTATTTCTCACTGTCAAAACCTCATGACTCCAGCTTCAATAGGTAAATTATCTTAAGTCCTGCAATATGCCTTCTATTACAGCAATTTCCTTTCTGAATTTCTTACGGGAGATCATTTGTATATCAGGCCTTTAAACAGTCCTGGTGTTACACACTATTAACTCTTTCCATCCACGCAGTTTATATTTCATTGAACTCCTGCCAATTATTATTACCTTTACAGTGACTGACACCGTAAACTAATTAATAAACTAATGAAGTGTGTTATTTCTTCAATGATAATTTTTCTACGGGTATTTGCTATATTCTTGAACTCCTGGTCATCTAGGTAGAGTCAAACTGTAGACCAATGTTGCAGTAATACATGCATGTCATTGTTGAGAGAAAATTTGTTTTGAATCATAAGGTCCTTACTCAATCAACACTAGAATTGGGCTGCATACTCAGCAAGTTATATTCTAGTATCATTCAGAACAAAACATATATACTCTCAGTCACTGTTACAGTGAACTGAGCTGTATGCCTCACCTGGTTCTCTCTCTAGAACTGTTGAGGTATGTTCTATCACAGGGTAGTAGTCTTTCAGGGTCAGTTTGCACTGAGAAAAATTAAGCAGTAATGGCATCTTCATTTCTTGTAACTTCACCCAGGGGTCATCACCAGGCTTCTCTCTGCAACAATGTAAAATCATAACTGGGTCAACTCAAACATCTCTGAGTATTCAAATTATAGTATATCCTTTGGAAACATTAATGCATTTCAGGTACTTGTTCTGATAAAATCAGACTGTGCACCATAATTTGTTCAACAAACACTGGATGAATATTATGAATGGATACATGTACTTGGGCACTTCATCATACCATGATGGGGCACTGACCATGTGAACACAGCATGTACTGTTCTCCCAACCAACGTTCAGCCAAGTGATATATACTACAGTATACACTGAAGATACGGAGTTAAAACTTGTCTCACTTGTATAACATGCTTGCTGTGGTAGTAATCATTTCTAAATTTTCTACTCATTTCAGCCTCCACACCAGAACCCAAGCAAACAGATAGCAAAAAGAATGACATGGCTGTACCCATGAAGATAGACATTTATTTTCTTCAGCCTAACTAAACAAACAAAATATTCTTCTCCTATGCAAGATCCATTAAAATAAGTACAAGTTTAACTATGAAAGTTTATTTCAGTTGATCACAGATTCAAGTATCTTTTTTATATTTTACTCAGATTGAGTGATTTCAGTTTTTGGCATTTCTTTCTAATTGAGTATATTTTCCGATTTGCAACCACTCTCTGAATAAATTTAATATTGTTTTATCCTCCAAATTATAGGATGTTCAGTTATGTCAAAACTTTATTATTGTGTACGCAAAACACACAAATTATGGATTGAAGTTTATGAATGCATTCTACACCTGACTATCAGTGGCACAAAGTCTATAAATCTCTGCTGACTAAATTAAGTTGAAACAGAGGAAGAAATTGTTCGGCTGTACCTTACCGAAGTATAAGGTCTTCTAGCATCCCTAAAGCTTTGGCATATTTGTTGGCAGCAACTTCGTACTGTTTCTCTCTGTACAGCCGGTTACCCTCCTCACGTAATTGTGGGATGGCCACTAACTTCTCATCCTCATTCATAATCCACGATTCCTTCTCGTAATCATCTACACTCTCAAACTTTAACAACTCTGTCCAAAATAAAAGATATGAAACAAGGTGAACAGGCAGCATGGTCAGAGTGAGTAAGTGAGTGAGTAGGATTTAACGTCATTTTCAACATTTTTTCAGTCGTATCACGACGAGGCCTACATGTGCCAGAACACGAGAGTGTCCACAGTTCCGATTATCCTGGACACTGATCAGCCCAGCCAGTACAGCACCCGGTCACCCATCCAAGTATTGACCGAGCTCAACGCTGCTTAACTTCGGTGATCTGACGAGAACCGGTGTGCCCAACGTGATACGCCGTACCAGCATGGTCAGAGATGAGAGCCAGACCCACTGCATGTATATACATGCACTATTTCAGCAAGTGATCGTGTGCTCTGTTTCTGATCACCACTTACTGTTGTTTTAGTTACATCTATAAGGTGATTATGGCCACCATGTCTAGCTTAGTTTTCCAGATTTATGATTTAGTTCTTACACCTACAATGAATTCTCGTGTGAAACATGGACAGAGCACTTCCCAGAATAGTGCATATACTGATATGCTGGAAGAACATTTCTTACTTAATTTTTTTCATGATCATGTACGGTTTACGAATACATTTACTAACATGTAAGTCAGATTTGAATGCTCACTGAGACATTAATGACCACCACCACTGGTCATGTTGAGGGATGTTTCATTGTAACTGGTATACTATCAGTCATGAAACATTGGGAATATAATAGAGATCTGAAACTTTGTTTTCTTGAGTGTCTTCTGACTGTATATAAGGCAATCTTGGTAAATGTAGATGAATGCTTACGGAGATACCGTCTGGCAAAAATTTGGAAGGAATAGTAATTCAATCATCTGAGTTTTTGCATTATTCTCGCTTATTCTGTCCATAATTTATCTCTATTCATTTGGGTCAATTTTCATTAATGTCGCCATTTTTCACATTTATAAAGTATTATAATAATGCCAAACTGTTCTGATATCTATATGGTATTACCTATAGTAAAAGTGAGTGGTTGAGGATGTTCTACAAGATCATCTAGGTCTGAGTATCCCATTCCTTTCTGTGACATGGCCATCATACCACAGCAATGGTGAGACTGTTCTTGTGGATGATCATGGTCATGTGGCTTGTTGATGTCTCGTAAACTCTTCGCTACTATTGGATAGGCATCCACATGCTGTGAAAGACAATTCAAACAAATGGTCTGTCACATACTTGGATTGGTTTGGGACATGTTTTGCACTCTAGAGGGTTTGTGCTTTGTGCCATATGTACATGTAAGTTTGTGACCAGTAAACTCAGATACATGTACATGTATAATATCATGGAATACTATATCTTACACCAGGGCTATATAAATTATGTGCAAATGTTAAGCTACATTTGTTAGCCAATCAGGTGGCTAGCTGGATGAAACAACTTTAAAATGAGACCCTGGTAATTACACACAGAAGCATGTGGACCATTGTAGTGTACACAGAGAAACACTATCCAAACAAGAGCCCAAAGGACTTCAATATACGCCCGTATATCTGGAATTACATTGGTTCAAATTTCAAGGTTGTTTAATCGCCTTGATTCCAATTGGTAGCTAGCAATCCAGAAAAAGGTCTACAATTTTGTGCTTCTGAGAATGTAACATATCACATCTAAAATTGAATGATAAACTAAAATGAGCTTAACTCTTGGAAACTAGGTGACCTTGGAGCAAGAACCGAGAGCTCACATATCCCACAATGAAATCGACAATAGTCAAACACAAGAAAATAGTACTTTTCTTGCAAATGGATTTCTTTCAGACGAGAGAATTTTTCATGAAGGAAGAAGTGATGAAGTAAACCTTTGTTCTTGAGTTGATAAACAGGTATGAAGTTCATAATGGACCCCTCTCCACGTTAAATTAGTAAATGTATGGTTTTTATTTCACAACAGTTTAACTAAATGTAGCTGTTTCAAACACACGAGACAACTCCACAGGACAAATGCCATATACATGTAGGGGAGAGAACTCTGAATATTCCAACCTAACACATATAGTCAGCTAAACTTGATTCAGTTCTGGGGGACTGTGACCTTGACATTTGACAAATTGATGTATGGCTCATCTTCACCATGCGAGTAAGGTATTTGATACCATTCCATACCTTGAAACTAGAGATATCGCATGGACAACAAATGTTAATGGATGAATGGACAGAACGTAACATCGCATTACCTGACCTCGTCTTCGACAGGCATATGAAAATGCGACTTAATGATTTCCTGATTTTGGGGTCACAGTGACCCTGACCTTTGACCTTGAGATAAACTTTGGTGCACGACACATCGTCTTCTGTCAATGTATCAATGGACAAAAAAAATCAAGATTTATATGAATTTCATGATTTTGGGGGTCACCATGGCCATGATGTTCGGCCTTGACCTACATTTTGGTACGTGACACATCATGTCCCCGTAATGTATCTACTGACACAAAAAAAGTACTTTTCAAAGATTTCTTGATTCTGGAGTCACAGTGACCTTGACTATTGACCTTGACCTAAATTTTGGTACATAATTTCTCAATAGACACAAAAAATCAAGATTTTTAACAATTTCATGATTTTGGGGTCACAGTGACCTTGACCTACATTTTGGTATGTGAAACTTCGTATCCCCCTACTGATACAAAAAAAGATGTTATAATGTATCTACTGATACAAACAAGATGTTATTTTTAATAATTTACTGATTTTAAGGTCACCGTGACCTTTGATCTTGACCTAATTTTTGGTATGCGACACTTTGCCCTTATTGAATCCACTCACCAAAAATTAGTAATTATTTATGAATTCCTGATTTTTAGGTCACAATAACCTTTGACCTTGATTCTGGTGTCACAGTGATCTTGACTATTGACCTGGATCTTAATTTTGATACATGACAAAACGGCTACCCGTAATTTCTCAGTGGACTAAAAAAATCATGATTTTTAACAATTTCATGATTTTGGGGTCACAGTGACCTTGACATTTGACCTTGACCTACATTTTAATATGTGACACATTGAGTCCCCCTAATGTATCTACTGACAAAAAAAATGTTATTTTTAATAATTTCCTGATTTTTGGGTCACAATGACCTTTGACCTTCGACCTTGACCTATATTTTGATATACAACACTTTATTTCCCCCTATTGAATCCACTCACAAAAAATTAGAAATTTATAATGATTTCCTGATTTTTCATTCACACTGACCTTTGACCTCTGACCTCTGACCTCGACCTACATTTGGCATGTAAGACATTGTTTCCCGCTGGGGCATGCACTCGCCAAAAATTAGAACTGTAGATAGAAAACTATCAATGTCAATGATTTCCTGATTTTTAGGCAAGAGTGACTTTGACCTCTGACCTCGACCTGAATTTTGGTACGCGACACATCGTCTCCACCTGATGTATCCACTCACAAAAAATTGCAACTGTGGATAGAAAACATCCAGAGATATAGACCGGACATGAACACTTCACTGATTTCCTGTTTTTCAGGCCAGTGACCTTTGACCTCTGACCGCGACCTTCATTTTTGTACGCGACACATCGTCTCCCTGTAGGGTATCCACTCACCAAAAATTGGAACTGTAAATAGAAAACTGTTCCAGATATAGACCGGACACGGGGGACGGACAGACGGACGGACAGACGGTACGACGGACAGACAGACGGAAACCGCCATCACATAATACGTCCGCCTTTTGGCGGGCGTATAAAAAGGCATCATGTCTAGACATAGTGCATGGTAAACATAAGTTTCACGGTTTACTCCCGCCTAAAGGTCTGGTTGTGTCAGATGGTAGGAAATATCAACACAATGACCCATGAAAAGTTGTTCCATGAACTAAATACATGCCAATCAATGT
The DNA here is from genome assembly GCA_036873755.1 of Hanleya hanleyi. Taxonomy (NCBI): domain Eukaryota; kingdom Metazoa; phylum Mollusca; class Polyplacophora; order Lepidopleurida; family Hanleyidae; genus Hanleya; species Hanleya hanleyi. The sequence continues at coordinate 25,271 of JAVTVY010028660.1, forward strand.
CAACTTGAAAAGGCAGTATTTATTGTGATTGGCTTATTGTGGGATCTCTTAGAATATCTGCAAACAGTTTGCACGAATTCTAATCTTCATAGCATCATCTATGGACCGTATTTCCCTGATATGTAACATCTTGGTTTACCTAGATTGGTTTGTGACATACTTTGTGTCTGTTTTGTGTTCTTTTCCGGTTTGTGTGCCATGCTCTATATCTACACTTGGACCCAACCGTGGCACATTATATTCATGCCAGATCATCATATGGCCTATATCCTGATGTGTTTATACAATGCTTTGTGTCATATTTAGAAGACTGCACAGCTTGTTTTGTGCCATATTTCTTGTCTGGTCTCTGTCATACTTTGTGTCATATCAACCTGTTCATGACATCAGAGTGTGCCACAATCAGTAGTACATGTAGCAGCCTGGGCTATACTTAGCACACTAAATGTGTGTAAGTATTGCATGTTAACCTGATGTGTGGGCGATGGACCATTAAGGTTCCAGGATTCCTGAAGAAAAGATTTTTGACACCTTATCACTTTTTGTTTAATTAAATTGCAATGACAATGTAAATAAACTCGCCAAAACGAGTTATATATTTTCTGAAAGCTATTCATTTTTGGGAATCAGGAGTTAGTGAACACTGTGTTGTTCTGTTCACTACAACTGAATTTTTAAAACTTAAATAGACATGATAGAGTGGTTTGTGAAAATTTAGCCTTCAAATATCCTTCCTAATAACTCCCAAAGCTTTAAAACAAAATATTCTACCTTCCAGATTCCTATAATATATACTTTTCAAACAATTTCATTTTTCTTATTTCATCCTAGAAATAAATGACGGTTCCAAGTTCAATTCAAAAAAAAAATACGACTCCTTCAACAGAAAGGATGGATACCTTTGAAAAGGGAGCAAACTTAGAAAAAAAGAAGCACTCTTATTTAGTTCAACATAAATATGTACAGCATTGTGTCCATATTTCATGATGTTTCAGAACTTTTTCACATTATTAGAAGGTCAATCTGAAAACTTGGTATTAGTGAAGAATTTAACAGAGAAAACTATTGCAGATTGATTTTCTTCAATTTTAATTTATGACTGGTAGTTTCTTTAACCAAGTTAATTGACTTACATGTATGACCCAGTTTTAATCTTATTTAATTTAATATATCATTTGTTCAAATGTTTGAAGAAAGTTAATTACTTGATCAATTGATCACCAGATGTTAGATAAACATGTATGGCTCACCAGAAGTGCCCCTGCACTGACTACTCCAGTCTTAATTATCTTCAGCCTTCTTATCTGACAGCTCATGTTGAAAGCTTAATTTTTGGTATAAGGAAATAACTCTAACACTTTTCTTTCCACCTACCTATAAAATTGATTATGAATTTACATGTTATGCAAAAAAAAAACAAAACATTTTCAAGCTTTGAACGCCTCACCCTGATAGAGATCCTGAATGTTGAGGCCTGAATGTATTTGCACCATGGCCCGACAGTCTGTGTATGCTATAAACTCACCCTAGATTCTACAGTAAAATCAGCCACCTCCTTCACTTTCATAGACTTTAGAAGTATCTCCCAGACTTCTAGTTTGAATTTTTTACCAAACAATAGTTCCATAGGTTTCTTGTGATTCCTACTGTCATCCAATAGTGTTTTGTCCTCGTCACATTTCCTCGTACAATAGTGAAACGTTGCCTACAAATATAACCACAAACAAACAACGTTATACTGAACACATATATATGCAGTTGAGATCATAGATGTGTATTTTTTTTTTTTTTTCAAATAATGGTCCATATTTGAGTCTCAAATCGGATATATTCAGCAGATTTGCATTAATATTGCACCATCATGACCAAGATAACCTAAATAATTTTTTGGCTGTGATTTGTTAATTTTAATATATTCAGCCTTGTTTGAGGGCGACACAAATCATGTCACAACAACACACCTTGCACAGCAGACTGTTTCATTGAGGCCCCAGTTTCCGACACTGAGTGAAGAGAGCGGTGCCATTGTGTAATCTCCAACAATCGATTGTGTAACTTCGCATTTATCTATGCATGTCTTATAACGTTACCTTAGATCCATCCGTAAACCTCGGGATTTCTCCTTCTCCGCCGTGCAGAACGCGTTTAAGAATTCCTTGTTTCTGCAAGTCTGCTAAAATGTCCGCCATTGTTGGCTTGTTTACAGTGCTGAGTGCTATTTGTGGCGCGACACAAATTCACAAAATCGAATTGCTATGTGTGGCGCGACACAAATTCACAAAATCGAAAATCTTCGTTCAAAAATTTTACGGGGGGTCGACAGCAGTACCCACCAGCGTGAAAAAATATTAAAATAGTAGAGCTCCCTTTGGCAGGGACATGAACCCTATGACAGAGTTCATTAGACTCAACTTCCATTGGTATCCAAATGAGTCAGTAGTAGGATAAAGACGCATCTCAGCTCTTTCAGTGCATCGTGGGATGGAGGGAAATGTGGGTGGAGGGTGATGACATCACGTCTGGATCAAAGGGTGCACTCCAGGGATTCTTCCATTCGGCAAGCGTTTAACCGTGAAAGTCCAAGGCAGGGTTTATTTATTTATTTATTTTTTATTTTATTTTTTTGCAGAATTAATTTTTCATATTTATCGTAATCTGGGAGTATGGCCGTATACACCACTTGCAAGTTGTATTGTATTGTGTGATATCTAACCGATAACTTTCCTCCTACCCCATCTTTGTTTTGATCACTTTTGCCAACTCTAGCAGGATTTTCGAGAATAAACGAACTCAAAATTAACCCATTTTGTTCTTAACAATGGACATCCATTCGGCAATATGAAGGCCGTGGTTGCTTTTCCGCTTTCCAATGATACCAGAACAGCGGGGGAAATACAAATAAGAGATGTAACCAAGTCAAATTATTGGTAATTTTGCACCAAATTTTCTCCTGGAAACATGGAAAATGCTTCAGATTGAACTTGAGAAATAATTCATAAAACCTCATTAATATACACCCCCTTTCATCCATTTCGAACTGTAAATGGGTTCTGTTGTAAAGAAGACAGTTCTGGCAAATTTATATCATTGTGACAGGTCCTGGGTGTGTCATAATAGCTACCGAAATCTCATTCCAGCGGGAGATAACTCCCGTATTGAACAGAGTATGCAATACCTTCATTGTTATACCAATGGGCACACTGTAGATTCTTTTAATCAAATTCCTGGTCTTCTTTCCACCTGACTCCGAAAATAGCGCTTCAGTTGCAACTAGGCAGTCAAAATTAAACAGGACAAATCTTCGCTCCGTAATGGAGTCTAGGTTGAGATCACTATTATGACTTTAAGGGTGCACCCCAGGTATTCTTCCATTCGGCAAGAAATAGACCAGGGGTCCGCATTTCTGCCATTAATTGGCGTAAAATCTTCAACCCAAATCACTTATATATGTTCTGAAAGAGCATGATTAAACTATTATTTTAAGACACAACATTGGTATGTTATAGAAAAATGACTTGGACATTCCCCTCCAAGTTCTCGGGGTCCGGTACAAAATTAAAAAAGCGAAAGCGAAGTGGGGGTCAAGTTGCTTGTTTTCTCTCAGATTTTCTCTTCGTAAATGAGTCCTGATTTATAGGCACACCCAAGGGGCATAACTGAGGCAGGACAAAATTTACTCCATGACCCCGATCACCGTACAGACGAAGCTAGCCATCGATCTGTATATGCTTGTTTGCAGCGTTCATAATGCTGAACAGGATGGTATTATAGATATAAACTATAAGGAAGGCAAGAAGAATTATGATGTAGCAGAACATGGACAATCTATCGTATTATGCCATTGCTACGAAACCGTGGAGGACATTAAAGTTCTGATGTGAGATCGCTTCCGGTCACGTGGCTGAGTGGATGCAAAACTAGTATATGGACTTGCAAGAGGTGCATTGTGGGAAATGCGAAAACACGGACTTTACACCAACGATTGGGTGGGTTTTAACCAGAAGTGACAGCATTTGTAACGTCATGAGTAGTAGAGAAAACGAAGATCGTGAGTGGTGGTGTGCATTGTGTGAAGATGCACGTACTTATCTATTGTTATATTCTATTGTCATCTTGTTTTGTGAAGAAGACCTAACATGACTTTATCACTCATATGTAATTTTCTGTTCATTATAAGAATTTCATTATAAAGCACAAGACTATAATCTGACAGGGGAACGCATGTGTACAGGTCATGTGACCTCATTTACATAATAATTGTGAGATTACCTCATTTGGAAGTCGTGTTCGGGAGCTTTTCTGAACTTCAATCCTTTGCAACCCTCAATGCACTTGAGGAAGATTCTCGCAAAATTGCCGTCCTTCACCTTCAGGGCCCTGCTCTGATTTGGTTCAACTCATTAGTCTTGCTGGGAGAATTTAGAAACAGTATTTCGCGACAGGTACACTCACAGTGATTCCCAGAGTAACACTCAATTATTTATGGAGGCTGAGCTATTTCAACATCTCACCTTGAAGCCAACTCTGTTTCTGGATGAATTTCATGGTCCTATTTTGGGAAAAGGATTAAATTACAGAAGAAGGATAGGGACATCGTGACTAAGTTCATAGAAGGCCTGTCGTCCCAACTGGCATTCTTTGTGTGAGTCAGTAACCCCAAACACATTTAGAAGCACTGACCATATCAAAGATGGGTGAGGCCTATGGTTATCGAGCACAGGCATTCGTGAGCAATGTTAATTGGGGTGAAAATGCCACCACCTCCACCTGGAATGACCAGTTCCATCCCACTTCCACTTGTTACTCCAGCAGCTCCCCAGTATCCAACCTGAAAACTGTTCTAGATTCTCATTCCTCTGGCATTCAAGCAATTCAACAACAGTTGTCTCAGCTCACCACTGCCATTGAGGGCAGGGTTACAAATCCGCTAGTCATGCCAGTCAATATGTCCAGGCCTACCACAGGGAGCTCTCCTTACCAACGTTCACCTAGTGCCAGCCCACATAGACAGGATCCAGTTGAGTGTTTTCTGTGTCGTGGGTTGAATCATGTTCACCGTTTCTGCAACTGGAATGGCCAGGGGCAATCTCAACCGACTTCACGATGTCAAGTTTGTAAACAATTTGGACACGAGGCTGTAGGCTGTCGCTTGGTTCTCTTGCAGCCCCCCCACACATCATCGTCTACACAACGACCAACACAGGGAAACTTGTAGAGCCCAGGGGACATATTGCGCGGTCCTCCTGCAGATCGTCACCGCAGTGCAGACATCGTAGTCACTCTCCAGAACGTTCTCCAGCAGGGATTTTAATTAACAAAGTACAATCTGATCATGTGCCCAATTTATGTGACACTGATGGTGACTCTACTGACAATGACAGTTTTTCTGATCCCAGTTCTGACCCGAAGAGTCCCCATCCTAGTCAGTTCATATATATGCCCATCAAATTTGGTACTCAAATTTCAGCATTGATAGATTCTGGCAGTTCCGTTAATCTTATGTCCCATGAATTGTATCAGTCATTACCCATACATCTGAAGTCAAGTATTTCAGAGTTGCCATTTACCAATATTGTGTTAGCTAATGACCAAAGTGTAGTTGTATTGGGTACTGCCAGAATCAAAGCCAAGTTACCAGTTGGAAATCAGAAAATCACTGTACATATTTTGAGACAAACTTTTCAGCCACTACTACTGGGTAGCCATTTTATGGCCAAGCATGGTGTCCAGTTAGATGTTCACAGATCTGTCTATCAATTTCACAAAACTAAGGTTAGGTGTAAGAGGGATGTAGTCATTCCTCCAGATACAGAGGTCCTTGTTGCAGCATCATTGCCGAAAAGATTTTGTATGGGTCCTCAGGGTATATGTACGCCCCATGCCAGTGTTTGAAGCATAATGTTTTGGTCTCTAGAGCTATTGTTGTTGTATCCAAACTGCATACTGTACCAATTAAACGTTAAGTTTTTGTCAAATTTCCATCTTCCTGATTGTGACTTGTCTGATGATAATATGCACATGTTACACACATTCTTGTATCCAAACAAAGATGTTTTTACAGAGGACAATCCAGGACTGGGTCTGTCCCGTGTTGTTGAACATTATTTTGAAGCCAATTGTCCAGCCAAAATATCAGCGGCCATACAGACTGTCTCCTGATAAACGCGAAGTGTTACGCTACCAGTTGGATGAGTTACTGTCTCAAGGTATTATTGCTCCTGTTGACGAGACAGAGGACTGACCTATTACCAGTCCCATAGTGCTTGTCACAAAGCAGAATGTAAAACAAGGCCTAGCGCCAGGTTTCAAGCAAGCTGCCTTGTCTATGTACCGTTTCTGCTGCGACTTTCGGTATCTGAATAGTCAAACACAGGAGTTCCGCTATACTATTCCGGACCTACAAGAACTCCCAGAGTCATTTTCGTCACGTAAACCGAACTTTATCAGTTCCATAGATTTGAGAGTTGTTTTCTTTAAGTCCCGATTCCTCCAAGTATACCGCCTTTAATACCTGTTTTGGTACTTACAAAATTTCTCGCTTGCCGATGGGACTTAGCACCGCCTCCAACAGTTTCCAGTTACTCATGGACAGAGTGCTCCTTGGACTGAAATTTCATTCGATTTTGTGCTATTTGGATGATGTTCTTGTGCTGTCGGCGATATTTGATCAACATTTATCGGACTTGCAGGAAGTTTTCAACCGACTGCGTGCTGCTGGGCTCAAGCTTGGGCCTCAGAAGTGCTCCTTTATTAAACAAAGTTGCATATTTCTAGGACATGAAATTTCAAAAGATGGAATTCGTCCTCCCGCTGATCGTGTGCGTGTCATTCAGAATTATCCAGAGCCTCGGAACTCACAGGAACTTCGTAGAGCCATGGGCTTATTGAACTGGTTTAGAAAGTTTATTCCAAACTATAGTGTGCTCGCGTGCTCTTTGAACCAGCTGCTCAGGAACGGCATTCCATTTGTATGGACACGTGCGCATTCGGATGCTTTCACATCACTGAAACCCGAACTAGTGAACTCTGACGCATTGGCCTTTCCCAGATATGACTTACCTTTCCGAGTTGCTGTCGATACTTCCAATCGCGGTATTGGCTACAGGCTGTACCAGAATCACCCACCGGACCTTTCTGACTCAACCAAGACAGAGTGGATGTTATCCGTTTCGGCTCGAAAGCACTTACCAGATGGTAACGCTCCTATGACCCAACCAAGTTAGAGCTATTGGGAATGGTCACCAGCATTACAGACTGTGCTTCGTATCTTCGTGGACGACATTTCATATTGGAATTTGATCATCAGGGTCTGAAACCCATCTTTCAAAAGGAACTTAAGGGTGCCATTTACGAAAGGTGGATGGCCATTCTTCAGCAGTTTAGCTTTGGCATAGAGTATAAACCAGCTGCTCAGATGTGTGTCCCAGATGCTCTCTAACGCTGCCATCCAAACCCAGACTTTGGATCGGACAAAGAGAATCCTTTCTTTCGGTATGTACCAGAGGAATCCTCTCCACCCATCCGCCTGCCTGATGGGCAGAATCTTCAGGATTTCATCCACTGGAACGACATCTCTGCTGACGACACCATCCTGTCTGTGGTAGTTTGCCGGTACCCCCAGAACCCTTTGCTTACCATGTTTCAGTGCCTGCCGACAGTGACGACGTGTATCATGCTGATAGGGAAGAGGATCCATCTTTGTATGCCTTCTCTCAGCCACACCCGACAGTATCCCCACGGCAGTCTTGTGAGATATCTTCAACCCGTAGTGATGCCCCATCGTCGACAGACAAGCCACTTTCAGATGTGATATTCTTTCAAGAGACAGACTTCAGTGTCACCAACCGTGCAAAATTGCAGGCAGACGATTCTGAGCTCCAGACCTTGATTACAACACATATAAGGGAAGTGGGAAGAGGTGCCGACATACTGACTGCGTCACATGACTTCACAGAATAGTCTTCTGGTTAACTTATTCTAAAGCACATACCAAGAATCTAACGATTCGTGATATGTGTTGTATCTCAGGTACGCTTTTGTTGTTCCTGTTCATGTGGCAACTTGGATGATATGACCACACGGCCCCTAGCACCGGCATAAGCGGTATTAGATACAAATCTAGAGAGCTATGATGAAATGCTCTGACAACTCGTATACTGGTAATTGGTGAGCTGTTTCGCTGTGACAACTCGTACATTGGAGATTGGTGAGCTGTATCGTCGTCAGATGTAAATGACGGCATATAACACAAAAGACTAGTCTGTAAGGCCCGATGTCGACCCAGCATCAACTTCCCACAAATGCCAACATATATCAAAGACCAAATGGTCTGTACAGGGGGCGGGCCTCGGGGACGAAACGTCCACCAGCAGAATCTCGCCATATACAGGAAAAAATTACAACACATATAAGGGAAGGACCCTACAGCTGGGTCATTACCGGAGTCCGAGAGAGATGCTCGGCGCATTCTCATGGAATCGTCCGATTACATCATTGTGCAGAATATTTTTGGTTCACTCACGAGTATGCAAATCGAAACGATTCCATGATCTGAAGCATTACCAGCTGGTTCTTCCTAAGATAGTTGTGAACACTGTACTGCATCTGTACCATGATTCTCTATTGGCTGACCAGGGTGGAATTAACGACACACTTGACAAAATCAAGGAACATTACTATTTCCGCAACATGTCACAGATGGTTTCTGATTATGTGGAATCTTGTGACCTTTTCCAGCGTCGTAAGATGACCCAAACTCACACCAAGTCAGGAATCACAGCTTACCCTACTCCCTCTGGGCTATTTGAGGTTTGGCAACTTGATTGTTTTTGGTCCACTTCCAGCCACAGCACAAGGATATCGTTATGTCTTCACAGCAACAGACATGTTCAGTACGTATCTCTCTACAGTCCCTCTGCTTAACAAGGATACCTTCACTCTCACAACGGCACTATTTCGTCTGTTCACGACCTTCGGAACGTATAAAGCTCTCATCAGTGATCCAGGATCAGAATTTACCGCAGAGGTAACCAAGGATGTTTGTCGGCTGATGGATGTCCCTCCGCAGTTTACACCGAGTTTCACGCATCATTGCCTGGGCGCCTGTCACATTAGACATTAACTGAGCGTTTGACACCTTATCTTCGATCGCCTACGGATTAAGAGGAGCATATACCTGCTGTAGTGTTTGCTATCAATTCATCCATCAGCACTCACCATGCCTACTCACCTTTTGAGGTTATCTTCGCTCGTCTCACCACTTTTCCTCTCTCAGACAGAAGCGCCGTCATGATGACTGAAAAAAATGTTGAAAACGACGTTAAATCGTACTCACTCAATCACTCACTTGGGATATGCCTCTTGGGATGCTATAAAAGTCCCATGCTCGGGCCACCTGTTCATTTGTGAGTCCACTTCAGGATGACAGAGCATCTCGTGCTTAGTTTCTCAGTCTGACTCCAGAAGTCATCAAAAACATTGGGGATGTGTGTGACAGTGACCCATCACAACCCCAACCGATTATCATTCAGCTATTCCGGAGTTGTTGGAGAAAATTCAAACAGGTATCGAGTGGCGAAATGAACGATCATCTCATCCATCTGTGTCACGATGTCTACATCTGCCACCGCCCCTTCTTTGCTCAATTGGCTCGGCTGAATGAATCCACAATGCATTTCACCTTAAATCTCGACATATGATGTGCCTTCAAACAGGCCATGCCGGAAGTAGACATTGTGCTTGCCGAGGACCGGTCACCCTACGTGTTGGCAGTTAAAGCGGTAAATGCACCGACAGAGCCCAATAAAGTGATACCCAACGAGGTCCCGTTATAAATAAAGGATGTTTAAAATAGAACTTCGGTTGTCATCATGCAGCCCCATGAGAAGATGTTGAATAACTCATACTACAGTCCTGGGAGCCCTGCCGTGCATAGTGCAGTGAGCTTCTTCTACCGAGTTGTCAAGCCCCATGGGGTTCGTCGATCGCAAGTCCAAGAACGCTGCCTGATGCCATTTTCCAGGGAACCTGGTCATCGTCAGGGGCATGGATAGCCAGTGGCAAACTGACGTGCATGATCGATATTAGTGGCCTTGCTAAACACAATGACGATAGCCGCTATATCTTGACCTGCAATGATATTCTATCAAAATATGCCTGGGTCATGCCCATCTGGACGAACTCATCAAGACAGAAAGCAGATGTTCAAGACTGAATGCAAACCCTTGTACTTATACAGACCGTTGAAGGAGCAGAATTCTTCAATAGGCCCTTTCAACAGTTTCTGATACCCAAAATTTGTTGTTTTTTTCACACGTGTAACGAGATCAAGGCTTCAGTCCTCGAGTGGTTCACTCGCACCTTCAAATACACAGCGGACAGCGCTGTTTTCCCGAAACTTGTGGATGACTAAAATCGGACCCATAACCGCAGTATCGAGATGTCAATCCCCGACTCCCGAGGATTGGGACATCTATTAATACGATGGCGTCCGTCCTCGTGTTTCACATCACACTGCCTAGTAATAGCTCAGCCGAGCTCAACGCCTTAGCTCATTAAGTCACCCAACTGCCGCATCTCTCTGGACAATCGAAATTTGGCCTGGTGAGTATACAGTAACCCTATACGTGGTACAACGTGCAATAGGACACGTTGTTTTACGAAGTCCTGTAAGAGAGCAAATACCTATATTTTTACACTCCCCGAAGGTAATTAGTAGGGTCTACAACACCCCCACCGCGTTCATGACGGCCATGCACGACCTGGTGACGAATCGAACAAGAGTCCGGAATCAGGTCAACATGGCAACACCCTTATAATTGATCCTGGGGCAAGTGTGATCCTGAGCGGTAGCTCAACGTCACAGCATCTGTTGGGATTGTCATTCCAGACGTACGTCGGACGTGCCTTTGAGTGATTCAACACCATGATGGACCTGAATGCGGAGTTATTCGCTCATCGCATACAGGTCTCAGTTGTGCATCATGTCGGTAAGAGTAGGGAAGCCTGCTCTTAATCTCTGGGTGCTGAAGACAACCCGACTAACTTGATCTGGACCAGAGTTTGTGGAACGGACCCCACCCTCGTGTGCTGTCTATGTGAGATTGGGCTTAATGTTTTAAAGACTCGCTCTCAGAAGGCCGAATTGGTCAAACAGAAGACAGGACTCCGTACCCTGGTACAAAAACAAATCCCGCGAGCGCAAAAGAAAAATGATCTTACAGAAAGGCGGGTTTCTCGGGTCCATCTTAGTGCCTTCGGCTGCCTTCGTGCTAGCTCCCGTGTTGGGTGGACTCTTCGGTGGACGATGGGGCATACGACAAAAATGACCCTGGTGGACTCATGCCTGCTACAACATACCCTACAATCTCCGTACCCGATTCCACCGACGGTGAAGACGCTGAACTTGCTCGATAAGGATATGAGCCAGGTTTACAACGGGATTTAAGCAATACCGGTAGTGAGGAAGTACAACAGTATGAGCAGGTGCTTCAACGGTACATCGCGTTCATGGGGTAATATAATTACAAGCGTCTAGTCCGTCATTCATAATCCAGCCGTCGTCCATTAGAGAATATCCGCGTCCATAATCCAAAGACCTATTCCATTTCCATATAACAGTATGTGACTCCCTCACCTGGACCAAGCCACCCTCATCCGCACAGCCAGCACAACTCGTGCTAAATCTTCGGCTTACCGCTCTCAGTACCGCAGTGGGTGGTAGATGAAGTAACGAAGCGCCTGCCCGCTACGGTTCAAAGGGATGTTGTCTTTTTTTTTGCTGAAGCGGTTAAAAAACAACCCAACATGATCGAGATGGGCCTAGTCCGATTTGCCCTGTTCAAAACCTGGCCCATTTAGCACACAAGCGTACCTGGTGCGTTTGTTGGCCTATACTGCCTCTAATATCATCTTGTTAATGTACTCCGCCTTTCAGTTTCGAGTCTAGCTCTCGTCATGTCGTATCCCAAACTGTTAACAGTTTCAGCGGCCACAATCAACTCTGTGTATATCTCTCATTCCGTATGCTTATGCGATTGCAGATCTCGGATTTTAAAAAAATCCGCCAAGGCTACAAATTACAAAAGTTATTCTTCACTGCATTACCGATGTTCTTAACTGTTCTTCGAGACTACCAGCGTTGCTTGTTCAAAGCCTCAAGCCCTCAAAACAAGAGATTTGAAGGTGGTTTCAGGGTGAATTGTCGAAATATGGGGTCTCTATATATAACCCCATGCTTTTATATAAAGCATGGGGTTGTGTATAAAGACCCCATATTTCGACACTTCATCCTGAAACCACCCCCACATCTCTTGTTTTGAGGGCCTGTGTTCAAAGCCATATACCCACTGGCATTTAGTGCATACCTGCGGGTTTCTGAAAAGTAGAATGCAGATGGATCCCAAATCACGTTGAGCTAAACTCGCAATACCTAAATTGAGTGAAATTCACCGAGTGTTGAAAAACTACTCAAGTTGAGTGAACGTACAAGTCACTCAAAGTGAAAGTAGTATATACATCGCATCTCTTATGAACGTGTGTGTGCGGGGAAGATTGATTGAGTTGTAAATATGAGTTGCGACGTCACTTGAGATCACGGGTTTAGGGTCATGGAGTACAGTCTGTGTGTCGGTTTATGGGCTGACTTGGGAGGTCAAGGCGCACGGACGTGTTCATGCGAGAATGGACCATCCGTGGTCCAAATGGGTTATGCAGGGTGGTGTCTTGAAGCGCTCGTGATGTAGACTACGACTGGCATTGGTTTTACCGGAAATGACGTCATGGTACACATGCGCAGTCGATGGGTAGTAGAGAAAGATGGCATTTCGAAGGGTCAAAGGGGCGTTGTTGGACGATGGTCCACCCTGGGTCCCAATGGGCCGTGCAGTGTGAGTGTTACAAGCGTCTAGTCCGTCATTCATAATCCAGCCGTCGTCCATTAGAGAATATCCGCGTCCATAATCCAAAGACCTATTCCATTTTCCACATAACAGTATTAGCACCAAATTCAAAAAGACAATCATAGTATACATAAACATAGGCTTGTTTCCTGCAAGAGAGAAGTGGTCAACAGTTTTCAATGATGCCGGCAAGACATAATGATGTTCCAAAAATATCAAATCCGTATCGCTGATCAATATTCTTAATCCATAATATTCGTTATAGAGTCGTCATCTAAAAAAAGATGTATCTCAGTCACGCTTTGATTGTGTCTGTTCATATGAGTACCATGAGGATCTTGAAGTACATGGGTTCATACGGCCCCTAGCCCCGGGTTAAGCGGAATTAGACACAAGCTACGAAACGTAGCGCCATAGATCTTGCACGCTACGTTCGTATTTTGCTATCAGCATGCGATATGTATCGCCAAATTTGAGAAACTTTGAGTGGAGGCGCTTGGTGGAATAGCCTGTTTTATAAGTATCTGCAACAATTTTTGTGACGTTGATTAAAATCGTGACATTTAACACAGGATCTAGCAAATGCTACTAAGCGAGATATGTATACGCTATATGCAGGTCCCACTGGAATATTACTATCCAGATAGGGATAGTTTACGATGTCGAAATTGTAATCATCTCTTTTGTCATAAAGTCGACGAGAGAGAATGCCCGCTTCATTTTTATAGAGATAGAGATCTAAATAAGATGTGCCTGTAGGGCTATCTGTAGTTTCCTTCAAATCCAGTGAAGGTGGACATATATCCTTCACTGCGTCATTTATATAGCGATTATCCACAGCGAGAAGATTTAGCGTTTGGTGAATGAGAAGGAACGGGCTTTGAATGGATCGGTTTTTGAAAGCGCCTGCATATAGTCATATTCATAAGAGAACAGATACAGGTCGGCCAACAGGGGTGCACAATTAGTACCCATTGGAATACCTATATGCTGCTGATATATTGTGTTGCCAAATTTCACATAGATATTTTTAATGAGAAATTCAAGCAACTCTATAAACAAAGAAACATCCCATGAATGATATCTCTTGTATGTAGTCGAGCTAAAGAATTTTTTATGGCTTCCGACATTAATATATCTACGATCAGTTTTCTTGAACACAGATACTATTAATGAACTTAGACGGTCAATAAGGTCCTGATGAGGGATTGTAGTATAGAGTCGAGAAATCCCATGTGGATACATGTCTGTACGGTATGTGACCTTTAGCATCAAGTTCTTCCGTAAGACATTTTGGGTTTTTCAATATCCACATACATTCAACGCCAGAGTTCTTGAAAATAGTGGCGCAATACCTTTCCCAAAATGCTTTTACCTCCTGAAGAGCCCTCGTCAATAGGGTTGAAAGAAGATTGGTGGTGCAGCTTCTAGAACCAGCTATGAATCTAGCTTTGTATGGTGATTTATGCATTTTGGGAGTCCAGTATATTTTTGGTATGTCGCTATGATTGGTTGGAAGACAAATACCTCTTTCCCTGAGAAACTTTTTTGTGATTGTTAAATAAATCTTCCAGAGTAAATGCAGTTTGGGAGTAAGTAGACGTATTCGATGAAGATATGTCTACACTCAATTCTTTAACCAGCACCTGGTAATAGTAATATTTACATATGAATATTATATTATTCGGAGCTTTGTCTGCTGGGACTATGACGAATTTACTCTGGAGATTTGCTAGAACTTCTTGCGAATTGAGGTTTCTCAGAACTTGTTTTGCTTGGGGAAGAGTACTTCTGTCAATATGGCGGATTGTTTCAACGACCTTGCTCTTGGTGAGGTCCAGCCAATCAGCGAGTACTATTTTGACGATAATCGGTTTTGACGTCTGGAGCCTCCGGTATTTTATCTGTGGTTTCTTTGCAGTGCTACCGTAAAGGTATGGTTATTCATATGCTAATCTTCACCTGTTCTGTACCTTTATCGGTGTCCGTGTTCTTTGCCTGTTCCAATCTTTTATCCAAATTATCTTTTCCGTCTTTCTATTGCTTGTGGTCAATGTGCTGTTTATCGGTACCGTACGTGCATATCGTGCGAGCGTCCCCTATTTAACCCGATTTGCTATGTGATTTTGTGCGCATTTCATTTTTGCTTTACTGTCGGGCGGACCGTATTACAATACAGGCTTGCTGATCCGGGAAATTTGATAGTTCAGGTCCAACCTATGGTGTTCTATTTGGGCCAAGTTTGCGTCGCGTGGCGACTTTTAGAAACTCGCCACTCGCCACGCGCCGTGGACCTCTCCGGCGCGCGGCGACTGGCGACTTTCTGCTATCTCTTAACCTGCAAAAACTCGCCAGTCGCCACCCGCCGTAAAACACGGCGAGTTTCGCTCTTTCTCTTAACCTGGAAAAACTCGCCGCGCGCCACTCGGGCATGCGCACTTGAGAAAAAGTCCTGAGAATTCCAGAAGTCAAAAGTCGCCAGTCGCCGCGCGTCGTGGTTTGTCCGGCGAGTGGCGCGCGGCGAGTTTTTCCAGGTTAAGAGATAGAGCGATACTCGCCGTGTTTTACGGCGCGTGGCGACTGGCGAGTTTTTGCAGGTTAAGAGATAGCAGAAAGTCGCCAGTCGCCGCGCGCCGGAGATGTCCACGGCGCGTGGCGAGTGGCGAGTTTCACTACAGTCAAAAGTCGCCAGTCGCCGTGCGCCGTGGTTCATCCGGCGAGTGGCGCGCGGCGAGTTTTTCCAGGTTAAAAGATAGAGCGAAACTCGCCGTGTTTTACGGCGGGTGGCGACTGGCGAGTTTTTGCAGGTTAAGAGATAGCAGAAAGTCGCCAGTCGCCGCGCGCCGGAGAGGTCCACGGCGCGTGGCGAGTGGCGAGTTTCTAGAAGTCGCTACGCGACACAAACTTGGCCCAAATAGAACACCATACCAACCCGTCACGAGAATTATATATACCATACGCAGATCTCTGTGAAGGAAGCCTCTGCCTTATAGATGGGGGTCGATTTCCTTCTGGCTGATTCCTGTAACAATAAAATTGGAAAAACAGAACCTCGCCTCTGCAGTTACTAACTGAGTACGTGTGACTGTTACATTTGGAGCCTCCAGCGAGGTTTTTCCTCCTACGAGTGAGAAGATTGTACTGTACAGATTGGAAGTGGCGTGACGAGTGACCCAGCAACAGTCGAGTTTGTCGGATCAACATCCTGCGACCGAGATGCATCTTGTATCACTTTCCTTGAACTAAAAACCTGGTTCTGTATCCGGATATTCATCCAGTTCCAGTGAACTTAAAGTGGATAACATTGGACTGAAATGCCTGAAAAGATATGCAGTAGATGTGCTGTTCGGGTATGTGAATTAACTTTGTAAGTGAATATCAAGGGAACTGTTACGTGATGCGCCGCATTTCAGTTGAATATGTTTGAATACTTATGATGGAATTATTTTTTTTTCCTATGTCTGATCATTGGTTACTGGAGAGTATAAATAATTTGAAATAGATATAATTTCAAATTTGTTATACTTTTCTTACAAAGATATCTAAATGTTCGTTGTCGTGAGTTGTTACATTGCATGATCGTACAGAAGATTGTTTGCTGCGAATAATTGTATTCCGATACAGAGCTAATAAGATTTTGAGTATATGGACATTGCCTAAAAATTCACAAAGTATATAGATATGCTAGTGGACATAATAAGAAAATGGGTATAGGTATGCAAATTAATGTCTGGAATCTGTCTCACAGACGCCAGTTGAATATAATTTGTTATACGCTATTTATATTCATATGAATACATGTATGCAGACAAAGTACGACGACAACCACTGACATATCATACTTTCTTTGTATTTATACGTAAAGAACAAACAAAAACGAATTCTTCATATTTGTATGTACCTAACGTACTCGCATGTATATAAATGAGTGCCCTTTTGTGTGTAAGTAAAATGTTTATTTGAAAACCTAGTTGAGCAGGAGTCGGCTAGGTAGGAGTAATCTGGGGTTGAATGATAGTGATTTAATATTTTTTTTGATGGTTTTCGTGGTCTTTACATTGGTCCGCCCACAACCCTAGGATAAATCGGCCCGTCCATGTAATTGTATAGTTATCCTGTCCATATTTGTTTTTTTTTTCTGACCAGTCGCTCCGCGTCGCGCATGCGCAGCCGGTGCGTCGCTTGACTACGAATGTTGATACCTTTTTATTCTGTCCTATTTTTCTTTCTCCGTTTTCTGTGTTTCCTGGCGTTCTGTACTTAAGGCTCTACTCTATCATGGCTGACCAATTCAGCGCAGACGAAGTTAAGGTTATCTTAGAGACGCTATCCACTATGCATGGAGGTGAAACCGAAGGCGGATTCCTCCACTGATTTCAAGCAATGGATGAAGGATATTTCCGGCTCAGTTCAGAGCTTTTTATTCCGAATTTCCGATATCGGGAATTCAATTCCCGATATCGGAAATTGCAATTCCCGATATCGGAAATAGAATTTCCGATATCGGGAATTAGAATTTCCGATATCGCAAATTCAGTGACAATTTTCGATATCGGAAATAGAATTTCCCATATCGGGAATTCAATTTCCGATATCGGGAATTCAATTTCCGATATCGGTAATAGAATTTCCCATATCGGAAATTGTCACCGAATTTCCGATATCGGAAATGAAAGCTCTGGAAGCTTTACAAAACCTAGGGGTGCATTCCACATCTATATCTGAATCTGAAACCTAAATGATGTGCGGCTAAATACAGGCATGGGTTCGGATCTTCGGCCATAAATAGATGTAAAATCTTTAACAAAAGCCTTGTAAACGTATATATTTTCTAAATGGGCACACTCGTGCCATTATTTCAGGAGGCTTGTGAGCTATTAAAATTGAAAAGGAAAGACGTGCAATCCTCCTTAACCCTTCTTCAACTTTTCTGAAAAACTCCATAAAATATATGAAAATGTGTCCAATTCTACCCGCAACCCAGCGAAAACGTATGAAATGATTTTCTTTTTATGTATGTTAAAGTGTTTCCCGTCCAAAGGACAATTTAAAATGGCGAAAAAAACAGAGGGTCGACCTACTCGTTTTTTGTAAAATTTTATCGCCATAAAGGAATCATCATTTTCGCTTCCCGAAAAAGTGCGGATTTTGGTCCGCCAGATATTCAATTCCGGACACGATTAACTCTGTAGTGGCGAGTGGGTGCGATCAACAAGCAATTGTTATATCCTCGTTTGGAGAAATGGTTACGTTCAGCAGGGTGATACTATAGATATCAGTTAGTAGAAAGGTAAGAAGAATTAACTTGCTGTCAAAATCGGGCGACCTTCTTTATTATAAAATTAGGGAGGGACCACTATGTACGAAACCGTGGTAGTGTGGAGTACACCCTAGAGTTGCAATTTCCGATATCGGAAATCCAGTGACAATTTCCGATATCGGGAATTGTCCCCGAATTTCCGATATCGGAAATTGCAATTCCCGATATCGGAAATTGAATTTCCGATATCGGAAATTGAAGGCCATGAATTTTCGATATCGGAAATTTTAATTCCGATATCGGAAATTCTCGAATAAAAAGCACTTTGGCTTGCCATATACATCTCCCGAAAATTACTTATTTTTCAGGTGGTTCATCAGGGGGTAAGCTGGAAATATCATATGATTTGTGGAACTATGAGGTGAAATGTTTAATGGCGGCTAAAAATTATCCGGCTGACGTCATCTTACAGGCGGTCCGATTTTCCCTAAAGGGGGAGGCAGGTAGGGTTGTTATGCGCTTAGGTCCGCATGCGGGCTTGAGCGACATAATAGCTAAATTAGACAGTATTTATGGCGCTGTTGATATTAAGGAATCTATACTGGCCAAGTTTTACAGTGCTAGCCAACGTGAAGATGAAGATGTATCCAGTTGGGGGTGTCGGTTAGAAGACATCTTGAGTAAAGCAGTGGAGAATGAAATGCGCACAAAATCACATAGCAAATCGGGTTATATATACCATACGCAGATCTCTGTGAAGGAAGCCTCTGCCTTATAGATGGGGGTCGATTTCCTTCTGGCTGATTCCTGTAACAATAAAATTGGAAAAACAGAACCTCGCCTCTGCAGTTACTAACTGAGTACGTGTGACTGTTACATGAGTAGTATGAGGATGGTACATTCGCGGGTAATGTATGGAGGGTGGAATGGGAAGGGGAAATGAGGGCTGTGTGACCGTTGACCTCAGATGTTGGAGTGGGCTTTCGGATATAAGGGTAAATCCCCGCGTAACGTGTGGAGGGTGGAATGGGAAGGGGAAATCAGGACTGTATGACCGTTGACCTGAGATGTGAGAGTGGACTTTGGGATATAAGTGTAGATCTCCACGTAACGTGTGGAGGGTGGAATGGGAAGGGGAAATGAGGACTGTGTGACCGTTGACCTGAGATGTGGGACTGGACTTGGGGATACCGGGTATGAGGTCACTTTGGGTCACATGACCGATGGTTATCACCTGACCGGTGGGTGGATGTATAATAGGATCTGGAAACGACGGGGTGGTTATTAGCGGTAGTCACATCATGGTGTGCATGCGCAGTCGATGAGTAGTAGAGAAAGATGGCATTTGGGTGTACGCAGATGAGTGTGTGTGAGCGATTTATGGGCCATATCCTAGCTGAGTACAAATGGGTCACAGTGAGTGTCGTCTTGAAGCTCTCGGCGTATAAACATAAGCTTGGGGTGGTCTTGTTATAGCAATTTAGGGGTGCACAATGCCTATTTTGGCGATTAAGAAGCCATGTCTTGTCCCAATGGGTCGTGGAGGATCTCATCTCGAAGCTGTCATGGTATAGACTACGCTTAGGTTGCACCCCAGGGTTTACTCTATTCAACAGGGAATAGACCATGGGTCCGCTTTCCTCTCCAAGCTTACTACATTTTCGTAGAAATCCCGAATGCAATGGTCAAATTCGGCCCAATTTTCAGAAAAATCTGTAAAAGCGATTTCAATTAAACTTCAGTCCCATGTTCCCAGGCCTGGTGCCAACTTGAAAAGGCGAAAAAAGTCAGTGTAACCGTCTTTTGTTCGATTTTCACGTCTAATCGAATCGTGATTTTTTAAACACATCCTAGGGGCATTTGTGAGGCAGGACAAAGTGTACTTCATGATCCCGATCACTGTGTAGAAGAACCCAGCTATCGATCCGCATATACCCATGTTGTGCAGCTTTCATAATGCTGAACAGTGTGGTATTATAAATATAAGATTTTAAGAAGGTAAGAAGAATTATGATACAGCATAACACGGACGGTCTACCCTATTATGAAATTAGACAGGGACCATTGCTACGAAACTATGAAGGCCAACCTTGGAAATATTTTGACAGGAAGTGATATTATTGCCAGCATGCACAATCGAGTAGTATAGAAAGAGGTCACTTTAGTGATGTGCCAGGTGTGTTTGAGCGATTTGGGCATCACCCGGAGTCCAAACTGGGCGGGCAGGGTGTCGTCTTGAAGCTCTAGTGGTGTAGACTACGATTGGCTTGGTTTTGACCTGAAGTGACATCATAATGTGCCTGCGCAGTTAATCCAGATTAAAGAAAGATAGCATTTTGGGGTATGGAGATGCGTGTTTGGATTGGGGATCTAGGGGCCATTCTTTGTACCAATGGGTCTTGGAGAGTGTCGTCTTAAAGCTCGTATGGCGAATGCTACGCTTGGAGTGGTTTTGACCGTAAGTGACGTCAAGGTGCGCATGAGCACTCGAGGAGTAATAGCGAACGATGGCATTTTCGGGGTATGCAAGGACGTGTTTTGCTCATCTTGGGGTCATCCTGAGTTCCAATGTGTCTTCTTGAAGACCTCATGATGTAGACTACGATTGGCGTGGTTTTGATCGGACATGATGTCATGGTGCACTGTGAAAGTAGTAGCGAATATAGTATTTTGGGGTTGCGCAAGGGCGCGGGTACGCTTCGTAACTTGTGTCTAATTCCGCTTAACCTGGAGCTAAGGGCCGTATGAACTTATGTATATCTAGATTCTCATCGTGTTCATATCAACAGTCGCAATCAAAGCGTGACTGAGATACATCACACTCTAGATAACTACTTTACAACGTATATCATAAGGATTAAGAATACTTATCAGCGATACGGATTTAATATTTTTGGAACATCATGATGTGTCGCTGGCATCATTGAAAACTTTTGACCGCTTCTGTCTTGCAGCCTAGTTTTATGTTTACTGTGATTTAATCATTTTAATTTGGTGCTAATGTTATATATGACTTAGGTCTTTGGATAATGGACGCGGAAATTCTTTAATGGACGATGGCTGAATATTGAATGACGGATTAGACGTTTGTATTTAGTGATGGATGGGCCATCCTGGGTACAACTGGGTCACGGAGGGCATTGCTTTAAGCTCTCGTTTTGCATAGCCATACAATGATGCGCAATCTAGGAGTAGAAGCGGAATGACATTAAGGTATGCAAGGCAGTGTTTGAGCGATATAGATGTCATCCTGGGTCGAAAAAGGCTGGGTGTCCCCTTGAAGCTCTCGTGGTGTAGACCGGAACTGACGTGTATTTTTATCGGAACTGAGGTCACCGTGCACAGTCCAGGTGTAGTAGAGAAAGCACATGTTCCTGTGCGTAGGGGCTGGTTGGGCGATCCAGGGGAGCATCCTTTGCCCAAATGTGTCCTGTGTGGTACCCTCTTGAATATCTTTCTCTGAAGAATAAGGCTGGAGATGTTATCAGGGCTGTTTTTCAATCCAAATGACAGATATATTTCTGACCGCAAAGCAAGGACACGACATCAAACCTTGTAACATTGCGCTTGATGATTGTTTAGCACCGAATTCTACATGTAATAATTTCAAGATTTCTATATGTGGACACCGTGGATGTCTCACGTGTCCACTCTTTAATACTTCAGCGTCATTTAGTTCCACGTTAACTGGTAACTCATATTCTGTAAACTCGTATGTTGGTCTTAGTTGTTCGACTACAAACTGTATTTATTTAGTTTCCTGTAAGAAGTGTGGTAAACAGTATGTTGGCAAGACCACCCAAAGACTCCATCTTAGGGTGAATGGTCACAGAAAATCCGTTAGGAAAAAGCAATTGCTTATAGGTAAGCATTTTTCTGGACCCGACCATGGCTGGGACAAATTTAGTATTCAGATCATAGACGTCGTCTATCCATCTACCAAGGATTCTCCCATTGGATTTGAGAGAAAAATCCGAGAACGGGAACTATTCTGGATGCTAGAACTTGGCTCAGTGTTTCCGTATGGTTTAAATGATAATGTCAGTGGGTTCGGCAATGTTACAAACCGCCTTTCAAATATATCCAATATTACCCAGCTATTTAAACCCCATCAACGGAGACATCGCAGCCATGGTTGTAGAAAGTTTAATAGTGCGATGATTCACGACCATATCACTTTAAATTACTTAGTGGGTTTAACTAACACACACAATAGTACACTTAGCTTACGTACAGTACGTTATGCGTTACCTCTGAGAGATTTTAATCATATAGCCAGAGATATACAACAATCTGCGTCTTCAGGAAATATAATACCACCCAAAATCACTAAAGTATGTCAAGATATAGCGTAATTCGGTTGTATCGTCCAGTGAACATAATCGAAACATCCCAAGATCGGCTTTTCTTGAAACTCAACTACTTAGATAAAGGACTGGACATTATTAATTTACCTCGAATCAGAGGTACGCAACACTGTACCAAACTATTTTAAGTTCACAGAACCTCCTTGCATTTCATATAAGTATACTAAATCTATAGCCACCAAAATATTCAATTACTCTTATGCTGTCAAGGAGTTTGACTGGAACTTATACACGTCGGGGGGTTATAGTTGTGATTGTGAATCGTCGAACTTTATCTATACACCATGCAAACATATTGTGACTGGTGACCTTGATGTGGTGAGTGATAAGAACCTAAGATTACTCCTGATGAAGGGACCTAAATATAGAGCCGAGAAATATAAATCTGAAGGCCGACCAGAAGCTTTGGAACAGAACGTTACTGATTGATCTAAGCGAGAAAAAGTTGAACCTACAGTACTCGCTGATTGGCTGGAACTCACAAAGAGCAAGGTCGTTGAAACAATCCGCCATATTGACAGAAGTACCCTTCCCCAAGCAAAACAAGTAATGAGAAGCCCCAATTCGCAAGAAGTTCTAGCTAATCTCCAGAGTAAATTTGCCATAGTCCCAGCAGACAAAGCTCCGAATAATATAATATTCATATGTAAATATTACTATTACCAGGTGCTGGTTGAAGAATTGAGTGTAAACATATCGTCATCAAATACGTCTACTTACTCTCAAACTGTATTTACTCTTGAAGATTTATTCAACAATCACAAAACGTTTCTCAAGGAAAGAGGTATTTGTCTTCCAACCAAACATAACGATATACCAAAGGTTTACTGGACTCCCAAAATGCATAAATCACCATACAAAGCTAGATTCATAGCTGGTTCTAGAAGCTGCACCACCAAGCTTCTTTCAACCCTGTTGACGAGGGCCCTTCGGGAGGTAAAAGCATTTTGGGAAAGGTATTGCGCCATTATTTCTAAAAACTCTGGCGTTGAATGTATATGGATATTGAAAAACTCAAAATGTCTTACGGAAGAACTTGATGCTAAAGGTCACATACCGTACAGACATGTATCCACATGGGATTTCTCGATTCTCTATACTACAATCCCTCATCAGGACCTTATTGACCGTCTAAGCTCATTAATAGTATCTGTGTTCAAGAAAACTGATCGTAGATATATTAATGTCTGAAGCCATAAAGCATTCTTTAGCTCTACTATACAAGAGATATCATTCATGGGATGTTTCTTTGTTTATAGAGTTGCTTGAATTTCTCATTAAAAATATCTATGTGAAATTTGGCAACACAATACCAGCATGTAGGTATTCCAATGGGTACTAATTGTGCACCCCTATTGGCTGACCTATATCTGTTCTCGTATGAATATGACTATATGCAGGCGCTTTCAATAACCGATCCATTCAAAGCCCGTTCCCTCTCATTCAGCAAACGCTATATAGACGATCTTCTCGCTGTGGATAATCGCTATACAAATGACGCAGTGAAGGATATATATCCACCTTCTTTGTTATAAAACAGGGCTACACCGCCAAGCGCCTCCACTCAAAGTTTCTCAAATTTAGCGATATATATCGCATGCTGATAGCAAAATACGAGCGTATACACAGCGTGCAAGATCTATGGCGTTACGTTTCGTAACTTGTGTCTAATTCCGCTTAACCCGGGGTTAGGGGCCGTATGAACCCATGTACTTCAAGATCCTCATGGTACTCATATGAACAGTCACAATCAAAGCGTGGCTAAGATACATCATTCTTTAGATGGCGACTTTACAACGAATATTATGGATTAAGAATACTGATCAGCGATACGGATTTGATATTTTTGGAACATCATGATGTCTTGCCGGCATCATTGAAAACTGTTGACCGCTTCTCTCTTGTAGGAAAGAAGCCTATGTTTATGTATACTATGATTGTCTTTTTGGAATTTGGTGCTAATACTGTTATATGGAATATGAAATAGGTCTTTGGATTATGGACGAGGATATTCTCTATTGGACGACGGCTGAATTATGGATGACGGACCAGACGCTTGTAATTTTAACCTGCGTATGGCTGGATTCTGCTGGTGGACAAGTTGTTCCCGAGACCGGGCCCCTGCACACCCAACACTCATAATTGATACAACAGAAAGAAAAAAATATGACAGACCCGAGGAACCTTAGTGCAGGTTTCTCGGCCGAGTCTCTGATAGTTCGAAATGCACTAAGACCTTTTTCAATCCAAATGACAGATATATTTCTGACCGTAAAGCAAGGACACGACATCAAACCTTGTAACATTGCGCTTGATGATTGTTCAGCACCGAATTCTACATGTAATAATTTCAAGATTTCTATATGTGGACACCGTGGATGTCTCACGTGTCCACTCTTTAATACTTCAGCGTCATTTAGTTCCGCGTTAACTGGTAACTCATATTCTGTAAACTCGTATGTTGATCTTAGTTGTTCGACTACAAACTGTATTTATTTAGTTTCCTGTAAGAAGTGTGGTCAACAGTATGTTGGCAAGACCACCCAAAGACTCCATCTTAGGGTGAATGGTGACAGAAAATTCGTTAGGAAAAAGCAATTGCTTATAGGTAAGCATTTTTCTGGACCCGACCATGGCTGGGACAACTTTAGTATTCAGATCATAGACGTCGTCTATCCATCTACCAAGGATTCCCCCATTGGATTTGAGAGAAAAATCCGAGAACGGGAACTATTCTGGATGCTAGAACTTGGCTCAGTGTTTCCGTATGGTTTAAATGATAATGTCAGTGGGTTCGGCAATGTTACAAACCGCCGTTCAAATATATCGAAGCCATAAAGCATTCTTTAGCTCTACTACATACAAGAGATATCATTCATGGGATGTTTCTTTGTTTATAGAGTTGCTTGAATTTCTCATTAAAATATCTATGTGAAATTTGGCAACACAATATATCAACAGCATGTAGGTATTCCAATGGGCACTAATTGTGCACCCCTATTGGCTGACCTATATCTATTCTCTTATGAATATGACTATATGCAGGCGCTTTCAAAAACCGATCCATTCAAAGCCCGTTCCTTCTCATTCATCAAACGCTATATAGACGATCTTCTCGCTGTGAATAATCGCTATATAAATGACGCAGTGAAGGATATATATCCACCTTCACTGGATTTGAAGGAAACTACAGATGGCCCTACAGGCACATCATATTTAGACCTATATCTCTATAAAAATGAAGCGGGCCTTCTCCCTCGTCGACTGTATGACAAAAGAGATGATTACAATTTCAACATCGTAAACTATCCCTTTCTGGACAGTAATATTCCAGTGGGACCTGCATATGGCGTATACATATCACGCCTAGTAGCATTTGCTAGATCCTGTGTTAAATGTGACGATTTTAATCAACGTCACAAAACATTGTTACTGAAACTTATAAAACAGGGCTATTCCACCAAACGCCTCCACTCAAAGTTTCTCAAATTTGGCGATACATATCGCATGCTGATAAAAAAAATACGAACGTAGCGTGCAAGATCTATGGCGCTACGTTTCGTAACTTGTGTCTAATTCCGCTTAACCCGGGGCTAGGGGCCGTATGAACCCATGTACTTCAAAATCCTCATGCTACTCATATGAACAGTCACAATCAAAGCGTGGCTGAGATACATCATTCTTTAGATGACGACTTTACAACGAATTATTATGGATTAAGAATACTGATCAGCGATACGGATTTGATATTTTTGGAACATCATGATGTCTTGCCGGCATCATTGAAAACTGTTGACCGCTTCTCTCTTGCAGGAAACAAGCCTATGTTTATGTATACTATGATTGTCTTTTTGGAATTTGGTGATAATACTGTTATATGGAATATGAAATAGGTCTTTGGATTATGGACGCGGATATTCTCTAATGGACGACGGCGGAATTATGGATGACGGACCAGACGCTTGTAATTCTGTCTGGTGACGTCATTTTGTGCATGCGCAGGAGCTAGGGACACCTGTTGGGAATTTTGGTGATAGACGGGCCATACTTGACCGGAATATTGCGTGCATTGTCTTGTTGAACTTCTCGTCATTTAAAATAAGACTGAGGGAAGGCTGCGACGTCATCTGTAACGTCATCTGTGAGGTCATCAGTATTAGAGAAAGGGCCTATACGCTTGGATAAGCACTTTAGTCATGTATACATGAACTCTTTTTATACTAGACCATAGGAGCGACTAGTGATATGTGTCCCATGGAGACGCATGTACATCCTGAATAGAAGGCAGGTCATGCATTTGCGATGGCATTGTTTTTGAATGTTCATGTATATACTGGATATTGCATCGAAGTATGCTTTTGGTTCAAGATATCATATTTTAGATATATTCAAAAATCCACACTAAAATGTATACAAAAAGCCAAAACAGACGAAAGCCCAAATTGAAATTTCCACTGTTGCTGTTTTACATCGTTTACAGTAAAAAAAAATGTGTGTGTACGAAACACAGAAATTTGTGCAGAATTGCTTCACAAACGTAACATCTCAGGGAGTTTTCCTATGTAAGTTGTTGTGATGCTGTACTCTTGCCCTTTGAATTGTCACTTGAAATTCATTTTATGTTGTGTATATATAGCAGTTAATTTAGTTCGGCATTGGGCAGCACTAACGTGTTTACACTTTGACAATGACCTCATTCTGCCCTGAGTGTGTATTCTATTTTTGGCATAGAACTGCTAGAATGATCAGGCGAGCCCTGGAATGTTCCAGGCAGTTGTTTACTGCCTCATGTATGACGTCGTTTTCTGGAAGTCTCTGTGAGGTATATATATAATGTGAGTGCTGGCAGCAAGAAGAAATCTCTCGGCCTGTGACTAGATAGTGTGTGTTTCCAGTCTGTGAGTTGAACTGTTTAAACAAATGACATTCTGTAATACTGAGAGAGATTGTCTTCTAGCCATCTCATAGAGCCAAATCATGAAATCGGCGGAGGAGCATTTGAATTGTCGACAAGCGTTTTAACGCAAAATCGTTTGTGTGGAATTACTAGTTATTCGGGCACAGAAGTGCTGGTTAAATTCCTTTGTTGGAGACGTGTATAATTCCACTGTGGTGTCGACGTTGTTGGCATATTCCCATACTGCTGAGCCTCAGTCCGAGTTTCGAAAATCTGACATGGACGTCGATCGTCGCTGGAGTTGGACTGCTCTGTGGATTGTGAAGGGCGTGAATTTCACAAGGAGTGGACAACAGGACTGGACACAGGATGAAGGAATTGAGAGGAGTTGTTCAACAACGCTAGGAAGAAAGCGGACTAAACTGAACACTTAACGGACTATGTACGAAAATTTAGGATCAATTAAGCTGCCTCGTTTACGGTATTGTAGTAAGCCTAAAGTTGGTGACATATTATACCAAATGTTGTAACTAAGTTTGGTTGAACAGAATTGCACATTTGGGTTAACTGATAAAATAGTCATTTTATGTTTTCAGTATGGCTGGTAACTTTCATCCTCAAGCATTTGCAGGAAAGGAAAACCTGTCCTTAGAGGAATTACGTGAGGCTGAGTTAAAAACATTAGCCAGCCACTTACATGTTACTGTGTCAGCCGCTATGAGAAGGGAATAAAATAGTCCAGGCAATAGGAGAGCATTTGAATCTACAGGTTGAAGAAGGTGATGAGGAATCTGAGCTAGACAATGTAGAATTAGCGAAGATATCGCTGAAGGAAAGAAGTTAGAGGACGAGGCAAGAAATTAAGAGGCAGAGGAAATAAAGGAAAAATTAAGGTTAGAGGCGGAGGCAAGACAGTTAGAGACAGAAGACAGAAAGGAAAAGTTAAGGTTAGACAAAGAAAGAGAAGTGGACAAATTGGGGCGATATGCAAGAGGTGGAAAAAACTGACGACGTCTGGCGACTAAAGAGCAAACATATGATTCTACAGGAAAGCTTCCCTCGGCACCTCACATTCAGAACCGAGGATACGGTGGATTCTCGGACGTAGCCTTAGTGTCTCAGCCGCGCTTTTATTGCAGATGTTCATCTGAAGATTATGAAGTATCCACACGGCCCCTAGCACCGGCTTAAGCGAAATTAGATAGGCTAGCTCGGGAGCTGTGATGACAGATCAGCTCAAAGCAATAACTCATCTGATGTTAATGGATGAGCATCGAGGACGTCTGATGGAGTAAACGCCTCAACATAGGGTAAACCTGGTAATGCCAGAATACCAAGAAAAATTAACCTGCAATGCGCGAATGTCGTACGCTCAAATTTCCCACCAAAACAATAAACCTACATATATTTGTCGAGAGACATGTAGAGAGGGCGGACCTCGCAGACTAACAGTCCACCAGCAGAATCCTACCATATACAGGTAATAAATTGGAGCGATATGCAAGAGGTGGGAAAACTGACGAAGTCTGGCGACTAAAGAGCAACCATATGACTCTACAGGAAAGCTTCCCTCGGCACCTCACTTTCAGAACAGAGAATACGGTGGATTTTCATGTGGAGACAATGAAGTATCCACACGGCCCCTAGCACCGGCTTCAGCGAAGTTAGATAGGCTAGGTCGGGAGCTGTGATGACAGATTAGCCCAAAGCAATAACTCATCTGATGTTAATGGATGAGCATCGAGGACGTCTGATGGAGTAAATGCCTCAACATAGGGTCAACCTGGTAATGCAAGAATACGAAGAAAAACTAACCTGTAATACCCGACGTCGTACGGCTTAAATTTCCCACCAAAACAATAAACTTACATATATTTGTCGGTTCAAATTAGAACAGTTGAGGTTAGAAAGAGAGGGGATAAAGAAGGAGACGAAGGAGCAAAACAAAAGAGACAAAGGCAGCATCGATTGTGCATGATTGAATTAGGAGTTAAGGGTGAATGGGAGGATCTGGTAGATCTGAAGAAAGACGTAGCACAGAATTTGACCTAGTTAGGAATATTTTATGTCGTTTGAGAAAATTTTCAACAGTTTGAAGTTGCCAGAAATTCTCTGGCCCATGCTGCCACAAAGTGTATTTTTAGGCAAGGCAACTGAAGTTTACACATCATTATCTGATAAATTCTAGTACTTATGAAGTGGTAAAACCTGCCATTTTGACAGTCCATGAGCTGGTGCCTCGAGCCTACAGGCGGAAAGTTATAAACATAAAGAGGCAGTCAGGGAAAGGGAGTTTGCAAGAGTGAAAGAGATGGTATTTGATAGGTGTTACAGGTAGAGAAGGGATATGACCAGTTGAGGGAAGTTATTCTTATTGACGATTTTAAGAACAGGATATTAGGACTCACCTGGACGAACATACGGTAGTCGAGTTGAAGAAGGCAGCAGTTATCTCTGATGACTACGACTATGACTATGGGAATTATGGGGAAGGTGGAAAATCTGGCCATAAGATCGACCAAAAAGCTAGTGCTAGCCCAAAGTATGGGAAAGGTCAAGGTGACAAGGTACGCTCCGGGTCAGAAAAGAAGATCATGGAGCCTGGTAAACCCTTTTCTAAGTCACGGAATGCACCTACATGCCACTACTGTTCGAAGAAAGGCCTGCTGAAGTCAGACTGTTGAGAACTTCCTAATGAAAGACGGGAATAAACCGGTAGCTTTCGTTAAAAGCAAAGTTATCTCCCATAGGCCTAAAACTGAAAATCTGAAAGATTGTACAGAAAGTACCTGACAAGGCAGATGCTAGTGGAAATCAGATATCAGAGGGTTAAAAGAGATTCTTGTGAAGGGGAAATGTCGGCAGTTAATCCGGAGAAAAAGCAAACCTGTAGTTATCTTTACAGATACTGGGGTGTCACAGTCTCTCATGTTATCTGATGCTATGACTCTGCCTAGGGACAGTCCTGTGAATGCTTGATTCAGGGTATTGATTGGAAGAATATTCCTGTTCCCTTATACCAAGTTAACCTGAAGAGTGATTTGGTCACTGGTAGAGCAAAAGTTGGGATATTTGAGACAATTCCAATTGAGAGTGTGACCTTTTTTGCTAGGAAATGACTTATCAGGGGGTAAATTGAACAATCCACCTATTGTGTCAGATAAGCCCAATGGTAACTCAGACTCTGATACTGAAGTATTAAAAGATGAGCTTTCAGGAGTATATTCTACATTTGTAGTAACTAGGTCGCAGTCTCGCAAAGATAAACAGGAATATGCCCAGTCTGACACTGTGGAGGATGATACTGGTGTTTGGCTATCAG
The DNA here is from genome assembly GCA_036873755.1 of Hanleya hanleyi. Lineage (NCBI taxonomy): Eukaryota > Metazoa > Mollusca > Polyplacophora > Lepidopleurida > Hanleyidae > Hanleya > Hanleya hanleyi. Next base: position 56,016 of record JAVTVY010028660.1, read on the forward strand.
AGGCCTTTTTGGGAAATATATATAGTAATGATGAGAGTGGTAATTCACAAGACTTCACTTTTAATCTGTCATCACTAGTTAAGGAACTGCAAGTGGAGACCACCTAAAAACCCAGCTAGTTAAAGTTGGTCAGTTTTACACCACAATGTGTTACCCTCGGGCCATCGGTATGGGATCTTACGGGTGGCTCATGACACCCCGATAGCAGGCCATTTGGACATCGGTAAAACTCAGACTAGACTTGTGCAACATCTATACTGGCCCAAACTGCACAAGGATGTTGTGAGTTACTGGAATTACAAGCGTCTATTCCGTCATTCATAATCCAGCCGTCGTCCATTAGAGAATATCCGCGTCCATATGTATATCCTGCCATACATGTAAGATGGTAGGGAAATCTCAACATTCTCTAAACTCAGCACCATTAATACCGATTTCGGCATTTGAAGAACCATTCAGTAGAGTTTTGGTAGATTGTGTCGGTCCTCTACCCAGGACAAAGTCTTGATATAAATATATGTTGACCATTATGGATATGACAACTAGATTTCCTGAGGCCGTTCCTTGAAAACAATAACCACCAAGGCAGTAGTTGAAGCTTTGCTTCAGTTTCTCACTCGATATGACATCCCCAAAGAGATTCAATTTGACCAGGGATCAAATTTTGTGTCTGGCCTTTTCCAGGAAGTCATGCACGAGTTGAGCGTAAGACAACTAAAGTATACAGCCAATCATTCAAAATCACAAGGCTCTTTAGAATGGTATCACCAGACAATGAAAAACATGCTGAAATTTTATGTTCTCGAGTATCCTGACAATTGGAACCACCTTATTTGCGACAAGGGACATGCCCGGTTAGTCTATGGACATGAGGTTCATCAAAGATGACAAAAAAGAGGTTTCTTATCGAGGGTGAGGCGACTAACCCCTTGGACTATGTATCTATTTTCAGAGAAAGACAAAGCATGCGATGTAGCCAAAGAACATAAGTCTTCTAAAAAGGTCATGAACACCAGATTTGACACCAAGGCCAAGCACAAAGGACTAAACGGTTCACTTACCTAATGGAATTCAACGCTGTAATTTTCCTAGAATGAACTACAATAATCCGGGAGACAGACAATGCCTCGAAATCCCAGTGAATTTGTCTCAAACGATCAGTTGGGACGGCGAAAGGAACCCTGGTGAGGCTCGCTTGTTTCGCTGTAGATGACGTCAGTCAGGAATCCGGAAGTCAACATTGAGAATATGCAGATGAGGACAGTGAAATTTGCGGTCATCATATGAATTAACTACAGAGAGTTGGAAGCTGAGATTTACCAGTTACGTCCGTTATGAATTATGGTTTGTTCCTCCATAGCCATATTTGTCCAACGAAATCCAGATAAACTGATCGGGGATTGTGGTAATTTGACAATAAAGATGGCGCTGGTATCTTTGACGTCTGTTTCTACCTTTATCCCCGGAAGAGCGGTAGCCCTATATAAGCCAGGCTCCCGCTGAAACGAGAGAGATCAGCAGAAACTTTGAGGTAAGAACACGTCCAATTGTATCGGGGAGACGAAATCCAATACATTGCCGGGCCGGAGAAGGGCCTTGATCAGGCCGCCGAATTCTTGCCACGCCGGGCCGGGACCAGGCTGCCGAATTGAAGAAGTGCCGCCGCCGAATTCTATAGCATCATAGCATACATTTACATTCACTTACATTCACACGTCCGGGCTGTGTTTACTCTACTCCTATCTCTACCTGTCTCAACCGTATTGCAAAGTTGTGCCGGTACAGCACGGGGAAATAGGGTATAGACACTTATCGTTGACGGTTATTTCTATCTCTACCTGAACCTCGTCCGTATCGCACAGACGTGCAGGTTTAGCTCTGGGAATTAACTAACGGCGTTAGTGTTGATAGCATGGCCATACCTTAGCCGCATCTCTACCTGACTCAACCGTATTGAACAGTTGTGCGGGTACAGCCCTGTGGTTAATGGTATCGATAAAACTGTAGCCGGTAGGAGACGCTCGTCTCTGTGAAGAGGGTACAGCTAAACCAAATCAAACACAGTTCCTGCATAAACAATTATCCATGCACACAAGTACTTAAACACACAACCTACGGGTTGAAATACATTCACGCTAACCCTCACAAGCTATAGGCTCAGGCCTAGAGCTTGATATATATACACCTACCCAGTAAATCGTACCATAAACGATTATCCATTCACACCCCAATAAGCATACGTTCTCTCACCACTCTGTACATACATTGAGTAATTCACGGCCAATCATAGATTAATACTGTCTCATACAGTAGTATATAAAGGGGGAATCCTTGACCGATTGCCCACCCATTGCGGATGACCATGCAGTAGTATAGAAAGAGGGTTCATAGACCAGGTGACCATACAGTAGTATAGAAAGAGGGTTCCTAGACCAGGTGACCATACAGTAGTATATGAAGAGGGTTACTAGACCAGGTGCCTACCCATCCACCGTGTGTTATCGATGTCCGATCATATGTGGACCGTGTAGCCGTGAACTCTAGCCTTGATGATTCGTCCTTGGAGCCGGACCGCGGAGTGAGTCGCCGGATCGGGGTCGCTGAAGCCTGGGGGTGTATTCCTACGAGGGGTGCCGTCTGCTGTTGTGGTGAGCCGTGCAGTTGAATAGTCCTGCGGTGTTACAGAGAGACGGGCCGGTGCCGTAGAAGCCTTTGTACTGTGATAGTACTGACGTGCCCAGGCAGTCCGCATCCATTGACAGTTACCAACGCTTGGAGGGGCCTAGACGTGTAAGACGAGACACGACGACGACGAGAAGTCCATACAGCCCGAGCGAAGAAAAGGCCGGGGGAAGGAAGACACACGCCGGACATAACCACGGGAGGGCCAGGTCGTGTAAGACGAGACACGATGTCAAGTCCATCCATACTGGAGTGGACGAAGACCTGGAGAAGGAAGATAGACGGCGGACCCAACCACGAAGACCTGGGGAAGGAAGATAGAAGCTGGACCCAACCACGAGAGAACCGGTCGTGACCAGACTGTGGCTGTGACCAGGCCTGATCGCGATATAGCTAGGGCTATATAACTTGTATATATCTTTCTATTATATTGAACTTCGGTTAAAGATAACTATAAGAATACAGGTAAATCCAATTCATAGATCAGGGATCTTCTTTTCAGGGATTCTATGCTACCGCGATCTGAATCCTGTATACCTGTTCATAGAATTATATGTCAGTATTGTATTAATTTGATTTGGTTGTCATTACAGGTCTTCCATTCCAACCTCCTCGCTCCAGACAAGGTGACAGGTTGAATCGAACTCCCCCGTTGGCCAAGATCAGTGCACGTGTGCGTTCCCGGTAGCCTGACAGTTGTCTTGGGGACCCTGCGCACTCTCTTGTGGATCTGAAACATCCATTCCCCACGTAAACGTTTCAACTGGTGGCAGCGGTGGGATGGCCAACACCTGGGAGACGAAGGAAAGGAGATCAAGCCTGGCGGATAGAATAAATCCGGACCAGACAACCATGAATATGACTTGAGATTTCGGCGCCAAGTTACGACAATGGGAAGCAATGGGCCAACCACATGACGGAAGAGGAGCCCAACGAAAATTCTCCACAACGCCGAGTCCTCGAGAACGACGTGACAGGGGAAGAGATGTAGGTTCCGGGCGATCGACTACAGCTACTCGGGCTTCTGAAAATCTTCTTGACTTGTCCACGCAAGAACTGGAAGCGGAGTTGTTGGCACCACAGGCCGACCTGACGCCACGACCTTCAGCGAGAACGGCTACGGAAGATCGACTGACTAGCAGAGGGCGTGAGCCAGTAGATGAGCAGCCCGACGTTGACCCGATGCGAGAGGTAGAAAAGTTCCAGTGACGAGATGATTCAGCTTAATAGTGAAGATGACAGCTATTCTGGTTCAGTCGGACTGGAAAGAGAGCGCCGAGCCGCAGAGACGCCTCTACGGGGTCGAGACGAAGCCGCATCTGGGACGACGCCGAGGCATGATGGGTCGCAGCGAAGAAGAAGCCGGGATGAACCACCTTCAGTTACATGGGATCAGCCATTACAGACGTCAACGCCCATGGGAGAACCTAGACGGCCGAAGACGACGATGGTGAAGGCCGCTACTTACGACGGTACTACGCCGTGGCGAGACTATTTGGCTCACTTCGGGCACTGCGCCGTGATAAATGGGTGGACGTACCAGCAACATGGCCAATACCTGGCCGTCACTTCACGAGGGTCAGCACAGCAAGTACTAACCAGCCTTAAGTTTGCACCGGGCAGTACCGACTACGACCGTTTGAAGGAAGCCTTGGAGAAGCGCTTTGCCCCTCCGAATCAGATGGACCTGCACAAGTCACAACTGAGATCAAGGTACCGCAGTGAACCACAAAAACCAGAACGGGAACGACGATACCAGTCAAGATGGGGACATATACGTGACCGTCAACAACCATACGGCAGCCATGATCGAACATCTGGATGCTGGTCATGCGGAAAAGACGGGCATTACCGGACGAATTGTCCAGAGTTGCACAGGCCGGATGATCATCCACCCCCAGGACAACCGAAACCTCCTACGGTGAATAACTCTGGTGAGGCCGGATTGTATCTCCCGACCAAGATGGGATCCGTAGGAGTGTGGTGTTGCGTCGACACTGGTGCATCAGTTTCTCTTCTGAACGTATGGGTGTACAACCAGCTGAGTCCCCGACTTAGGCCGGCATTGAGAAGTTCGTCCTTTGCGTCCATTCGTATGGCCGGTGGTACGAGTATGCCACTACAGGGTGAAGCAGATTTTAAGATAGCTATAGATGGGACTACCATCACAAACGATGATTGTTGGATCATTGACAGTGGATGCCCTCCTTGGTTATGAGTACCCACTGTACTGCGATTGATACGGAGAAGCACCGGGTGAAGTATAGCGGTCGATACGTACAGTGTGAGGTTGTGGGGTGCCACGAATGCCATCGGGTGTCTGTAACGGAGACTTTTACTATCCCAGCTGGAGCTGAGGCAGTGGTGACGGGGACAGTCCGAGGTGCTCTACCGTGAGAGGTCGGAATGGTGGAAAATATTACTGAGTTCACACAGAAGACCGGAACCATGGTGGCCAGAGCCCTGGCCGAAGTTGATCGTGACCATGAAGTTACCCTGCGGTTCCTTAACTTGTCCACTGACCCTGCCATAGTACAAGCCGGCATCCTGTGTGGTAGTCTGACTGAAGTGGAGGTAGTGGATAATTCCGCTCCACTTGCTGCAGAGCCTCTGAACCAGAATAGTCCAGCCTCTGGTGAAGCAACAATTCCAACCCCAAGATGTCCACAGCACCTACGGGCCTCAGTTCAAAAGTCCAGTGAGGGATTGGAAGTCGAGCGAGCTTTGACTGTAGAAGACCTTGTTACTCGCTTCACCCATTTGTTCGCCTAGGATGACAGTGATTTGGGGCGAACAACGATGGTGCAACATCACATCAAGACAGGGAATGCGCCCCCGATCCGGATTCCTCCACGACGTCCACCCCTTCATGCTCATGAAATAATAGACGACCAGGTCGAAGACATGTTGAAGCAGGGAGTCATCGAGCCATCCAATGGGCCTTGGTCTGCACCGGTCGTCCTAGTACGGAAGAAGGATGGGAAAATGCGATTCTGTGTCGATTACCGGGTCCTCAACAAATTGACGGAGAAAGATGCCTACCCCTTGCCGAGAATCGACAAGTCCCTGGATTCTCTCTCTGGTGCCTGCTGATGGAGTACGCTCGACCTGATGTCAGGGTACTGGCAGGTCGAGGTGGCCCCGGAAGACAGATGTAAAACCGCCTTTGCCACTCGACGGGGCCTGTACCAATTCCGGGTCATGCCATTCGGGCTTTGTAACGCTCCAGGAAACTTTGAACGATTAATGGAGGCAGTTTTGGCAGGCCTCCATTACGAGACGTGCTTGGTGTATCTCGACGACATAATAGTTTTCGGGCTTACCTTCGAGGAGATGATCCAACGACTGGAGGAAGTCTTCCAGAGACTGCAACAACACGGCCTGAAACTGAAGCCCTCCAAATGTGTCATCGGGAAACGACAGTCCTCTACCTTGGTCATGTAGTGACACAAGACGGGATTGGTACCGATCCGGAGAAGATTCGGGCTGTACGAGATTGGCCAACGCCTGTCTCCCAGACTGAGGTCAGAAGTTTTCTCGGCCTGTGTGGGTACTATCGGCGTTTTATACGAGACTTTGCGACTGTAGCAGCTCCTCTACATCGACTGACGGAGAAAAAGGCGGTATTTCTGTGGGATGATACAGCCCAGACGGCATTCGACCACCTAAGACAGAAGCTGACGACCGCACCTATGTTGATGATGCCGCATTTCCGACAGCCCTTTATCCTGGACAGAGATGCCAGCAATTTCGGCATTGGGGCCGTGTTGTCCCAGGGGGTCAACGGAGAAGAAAAGGTCGTAGCCTATGCCAGCAGGGTGTTGTCCAAAACCGAACGTACCTACTGTGTGACTAGACGGGAACTTCTGGCTGTCGTGTACTTTGTAAAGTACTTCCGGCATTATCTGTTCGGCCGAAAATTTCTGTTGCGCATTGACCATGGGTCCCTGGGGTGGTTAATGCGGTTTAAAGAGCCGGAGGGACAGTTGGCTCGCTGGATACAGGCTCTCGGAGTCTAGGACTTTGAAATCCAGCATCGGCCCGAAAGCACGGAAATGCTGACGACATGAGTCGAATCCCGTGTAAGCAGTGTGGACGAACAGGTTCCGAGGTGCAGGAAGCTGCCCGTGTTACGGAGATAGTACCGTCAACTGCAGATATCAGCCAAGCTCAGGCCGCGGACCCGGACTTGCAGCCTGTTATAGAGTGGGTGAAGAAAGACAGTGGACCAGCCAGTGAGGACATCAGTCAATATGGGCCAGTAACTAAAACCCTGTGGGGTGCCTTCAATTTACTGGAGATGAATGGATCCTTGCTTGTGCGGAGATGGGTGACTGCTCGGGGAGAAGTGAAGCGACGGCTTCTGGTGGTCCCTCGCTCCTTCAGACGGAAAGTTTTGAAGGATTGCCATGACAGTGTAACCGGTGGTCACCTTGGGGTGAAGAAAACCTTGGCAAAAGTGAGACAGGCTTACATGTGGCCTGGTCTACAGACTGATGTTCGGCAGTGGTGTCGGAGTTGCGACGTGTGTAACCGCAGGAAGTTAGCAGGACGTAAGCCTAGAGGACCTCATCGTGGTCAGATGATTGGAAGTCCAGGAGATAGAGCCGATGTTGATATTCTCGGGCCATTGGCAGAGACCTGTCGGGGAAACAGATACGTAGTCGTCATTGGGGACTATTTCACCCGTTGGGTGGAAGCGGTGGCCTTACCCAATCAGGAAGCCACGATGGTTGCCCAAGCTGTCGTAGACCACTTCGTGACCAGATTTGGCATACCAATGGCCATCCATTCTGACCAGGGGCGATGTGCCGGATACTCGGGATGAGGAAAACGAGGACTACACCCTATCCCCCCAGTCGAACGGCATGATTGAAAGGTTTAACCGGACCTCAGCCCAGATGTTGCATGCCAGCATTGACCGTCACCCGGACGACTGGGATCTTCACATCCCGTTGGTGCTGATGTCCTACCGTGCGACCGTTCATGAGACAACGGGATATTCCCCAAACATGATGGTGTTTGGGAGGGAAATCGCCTTGCCGTCGCACTTGACTTTGGGTGCACCTCCGAAACAGCAGGTGGAGCCGACACAGTGGGTCGAAGACCTCCGAGATGAGATGGCCGAAATACACGAGTTTGCGCGGAAGAATACGGGGAAAAGCTTGAGGCGGCAGAAACGTATCTACGATACGAGAGCTTTCGCTCACAAATACAAGCCTGGTGATCAGGTTTACTATATTTCCGCCACTAAGCGTGGGGAGATCCGGAAACTACGAGACCGGCGGGGAGGGCCTTTTACTGTGAAGGAAGCTCTGACGGATGTGACATATCGCATCGCCGACGAGGCTGGTGGCCACCGTGTAGTCCATCATGATCTTCTTAAGCCCTTCTACCCCAGAGAGACGTCGGATAGTGAGATCACTGAGTCTACAGAGAATGATGGTGACGTCGAGTCTGAGAACGACTCGGAGCCGGCGACGGTTTTTCCATATCCGGTGGAGCATCCAGCCGCAGTGAGATCCCCAGCACCTCGGCAGACCAGAAGTGGACGGAGAACCCGTCGTCCTTGGAGATTGGCAGATTACGAGGTTGGATTACCGCCGGAGTCCCCTGTTGCAGTCGAGTCGCCTCTTCCGGAAGAGCAGATGGCCTTGCCGGAGACGTGGAGTCCTCCACGAACGACTCGAGGACGTCGTATCTAGCGACCGGGGCGTTTTAATGACTACGTTTTAGCCTGTCAGTGGACAGGAGATGCACGACCGTATGGTCGGAGAAATACGGTTGATCGTCGAAGAAAGACCTGTGGTGCAGGACCCACCTGCAAGTGCTCCTGTGGGCGAAAAACACAGGATGGGCGATCCCGAGGCTTTACTGCCTCAGATGCATGATGAACCGACTCCAGCAAGAGACAGCTGTGGTCTGCTGTGGACCTGATGTCCATTCTACCTGATGACGACTTGGCCAGGAAGTCGAGGACCGTCGTCCTGTAATTTTGTTGTATATACGTTGTACATATGTTCTGTTCTGCACGCCCGTGCTGCTGATAGCGTGACGAGAGCCATGACGAGGGCGTCATGTTCTTCGAAGGCGGGGGTTGTGTAACGAAAGTGCAGAATGCAAACGACCCCTTGGGTTCCCCTTTAATAAATCACTGCTGGTGTTTTGACACGTGACTACTGTGAAATCGAAAGTGACATTGTGTTTACGTGTGCGGTTCACTTACCTGATGGAATTCAACGCTGTAATTTTCCTAGGATGAACTACAATAATCCGGGAGACAGACAATGCCTCGAAATCCCGGTAAAGTTATCTCAAACGATAAGTTGGGACGGCGAAAGGAACCCTGGTGAGGCTCGCTTGTTTCGCTGTAGATGACGTCAGTCAGGAATCCGGAAGTCAACATTGAGAATATGCAGATGAGGACAGTGAACTTTGCGGTCGTCGTATGAATTAACTAGAGAGAGTTGGAAGCTGAGATTTACCAGTTACGTCCGTTATGAATTATGGTTTGTTCCTCCTTAGCCATATTTATCCAGCGAAGTCCAGATAAACTGATCGGGGATTGTGGTAATTTGACAATAAAGAGGGCGCTGGTATCTTCGACGTCTGTTTCTACCTTTATCCCCGGAAGAGCGGTAGCCCTATATAAGCCAGGCTCCCGCTGAAATGAGAGAGATCAGCAGAAACTTTGAGGTGAGAACACGTCCAATTGTATCGGGGAGAAGAAATCCAATACATTACCGGGCCGGAGAAGGGCTGTGATCAGGCCGCCGCCAAGCCGGGACCAGGCTGCCGAATTGAAGAAGTGCCGCCGCCGAATTCTATAGCATCATAGCATACATTTACACTCACTTACATTCACACCTCCGGGCTGTGTTTACTCTACTCCTATCTCTACCTGTCTCAACCGTATTGCAAAGTTGTGCGGGTACAGCACTGGGAAATAGGGTATAGACACTTATCGTTGACGGTTATTTCTATCTCTACCTGATCCTCGTCCGTATCGCACAGACGTGCAGGTTTAGCTCTGGGAATTAACTAACGGCCTTAGTGTTGATAGCATGGCCATACCTTATTGAACAGTTGTGCGGGTACAGCTCTGTGGTTAATGGTATCGATAAAGCTGTAGCCGGTAGGAGACGCTCGTCTCTGTGAAGAGGGTACAGCTAAACCAAATCAAACACAGTTCCTGCATAAACAATTATCCATGCACACACGTACTTAAACACACAACCTACGGGTTGAAATACATTCACGCTAACACTCACAAGCTATAGGCTCAGGTCTAGAGCTTGATATATATACACCTACCCAGTAAATCGTACCATAAACGATTATCCATTCACGCCTCCATAAGCATACGGTCTCTCACCACCCTGTACATACATTGAGTAATTCACGGCCAATCATAGATTAATACTGTCTCATACAGTAGTATATAAAGGGGGAATCCTTGACCGATTGCCCACCGATTGCGGATGACCATGCAGTAGTATAGAAAGAGGGTTCATAGACCAGGTGACCATACAGTAGTATAGAAAGAGGGTTCCTAGACCAGGTGACCATACAGTAGTACATGAAGAGGGTTACTAAACCAGGTGCCTACCCATCCACCGTGTGTTGTCGATGTCCGATCCTATGTGGACCGTGCAGCCATGAACTCTAGCCTTGATGATTCGTTCTTGGAGCCGGTCCGTGGAGTGAGTCGCCGGAGCGGGGTCGCTGAAGCCTGGGGGTGTATTCCTACGAGGGGTGCCGTCTGCTGTTGTGGTGAGCCGTGCAGTTGAATAGTCCTGCGGTGTTACAGAGATGGGCCGTAGAAGCCTTTGTACTGTGATAGTACTGACGTGCCCAGGCCGTCCGCATCCATTGACAGTTACCAACGCTTGGAGGGGCCTAGTCGTGTAAGACGAGACACGACGACGACGAGAAGTCCATACAGCCTGAGGGAAGACGACCGGGGGAAGGAAGACACATGCCGGACATAACCACGGGAGGGCCAGGTCATGTAAGACGAGACACGACGTCAAGTCCATCCATACTGGAGTGGACGAAGACCTGGGGAAGAAAGATAGATGCCGGACCCAACCACGAAGACCTGGGGAAGGAAGATAGAAGCTGGACCCAACCACGAGAGAACCGGTTGTGACCAGACTGTGGCTGTGACCAGGCCTGATCGCGATATAGCTAGGGCTATATAATTTGTATATATCTTTCTATTATATTGAACTTCGGTTAAAGATAACTATAAGAATACAGGTAAATCCAATTCATAGATCAGGGATCTTCTTTTCAGGGATTCTATGCTACCGCGATCTGAATCCTGTATACCTGTTCATAGAATTATATGTCAGTATTGTATTAATTTGCTTTGGTTGTCATTACAGGTCTTCCTTTCCAACCTCCTCGATCCAGACAAGGTGACAGGTTGAATCGAACTCCCTCGTTGGCCAAGATCAGTGCACAAGTGCGTTCCCGGTAGCCTGACAGTTTGTCTTGGGGACCCTGCGCACTCTCTTGTGGATCTGAAACATCCATTCCCCACGTAAACGTTTCAACATTAATACTCAAACTACCTTCACTAATCAACTACCAGTACCTCGCAAAGAAAATTTTACTTTGGTAAAATGCTTTTCCTTTGTCCTTTGATTTGCCAGTTTTATTTTGTTTATATAAAGCAGTAAATTTACTGTGGCATTGGGCAGCACTAACATGTTTACACTTCGACAATGACTTCATGTTGTGCTGTGTGTATTCTATTATTGGCATAGAACTATGGAGAACTTTTCAGCAAGCGCTGGAGTGATCAGACAGGACCTGGAATCAATCTTAATAAATTAATATCCTATCAATGCTCCCCAATCGTACATGTCGCTGTATAGGATCTTACGTATTTCAATTCAATTTGGTGTTCTGAGCGCCCATACCATGGATATTTAATAGCATTATGACAGCATGGTCGCATCTGGACTCAGCCAATTGCAATCGGGGAGGGGAGATAGGTTCACTGTGTCCATTTATCCAATGTTTACACCAAAGATCAGTCCATGTATCTACCCCGTATTATGGTGCCACAATGTCGGGATCGCGGGAACATGAAAAGACACCAGCGAGCCGGCTAGTTCGAGATTGGGATTGGTTGACACGCAAGTTAGTGCAAGCCTGTTAGATCCTACAAGCGACAATATCCAAATGGGGAGCAGATAGGATTTAATTTTAATTAGATTGGACCTGGAATGTTCTAGGCAGTCGTTTACTGCTTCATGTATGACATCATTTACTGGAAAGATCTCCGAGGTGTATTTTAAGAAAGTGCGGACAGCAGAGAAATCAGAGAAATCGTTCAGTCAGTGACTAGACAGTGATATAAACAGTGCGTTACCAGTCTGTCAGTTAAACAAATGATATTCTGTAATATTGAGAGAGATCGTCTTATAGCCATCTCACAGAGCAAGATCGTGATATTGGTGGTGGAACTTTTTGGATGGACTGTCAACAAGTGTTTTAATACAAAAGTGTTTGCGTGTAATTAGTAGTTATTAGAGCACAGAAGTGCTGGTTAAAGTTCCTTGTTGGAGAACACTGTTTAGTCGAAATTATTGGGAAATTCTCGTAGTGCTGTTCATCAGTCGCAGAAATTGGACTTCGACATTGATCGTCACTCGAGTTGGACTGCTTCGTGGAGTGTGAAACGCATGGATTTCACAACAGGACTGGACACAAGATGAAGGAACTGGGAGGCTTGTGCAACAATGCTAGGTAGTAGTAAGCAGACTGAATTGAACACAACGGACTGTGTACAAACATTTAGAGTCATTTAAGCTGCCTGCCACACACTCGTTTATGGTATTGTAGTAAGCCCCAAGTTTGGGACATACTGTATACATAACGTTTTATTTTCTGATTGGTTAATTAAAAATCTTGAACTGATCCATCTGGTGTTTTGTTGTAATGGCTGTTTTTGAGAGCAAATATTTAAATTAGGGGGAAGAGCCACTTCTCCTTATCATTGAGTATGCCTAAATCTTTCGCCATGGTCATCCATAGCATAAGTTTTTTTATTTCATGCGTATAACAGTACAGATCCATAAAATAAAAGTTTCACGTAAATTCAAAGTGAGAAACGGAGGTGCCCATTTCCACCATGAAGGCAATACAATGAGGAGACGCAATGATTATAAGAATCAGATTCATTTATTACTGATGTTATTTTACATACAGAATCATCTACCAGTACAGTTCGTAAGGAAATACTACAAATCAATGACTGAATGGGTACAATGTCAGCATTTCCAAAGCGGGGGTTAACATAAAAATTATGAGGGTGAATATTATGGTAATTAAACAAGACAACAGTCGAAACAGTTAACAGTGATGGTATACACACAAATGCTATCAGCTCAATAGGCTTATGATCCAATTGTACTAGCAGGAACAATGTGTCACTTCGTCTGAATCCAAATAAAATTTCAGAAAACTTCTAATTTTCACAGTAGTGCCTTATGTTTAACGGCATAATTTCTCACAGTGTTGTCATTTTAAATGTACATGTATGCGAAAATAACATGTACTCTCACTGCTGCTCCCAAACAATGGATCAAACCTGTTACACATTGTGTTGTACAGCTGCTAATAGCACTGCTGAGCAGGTGTCTCTGTTGTACAATTATGCTATTAAAACAGATTTGGTCCCCCCACATATTTGCTGAAATCTCTCTCAACAGATGATGAATAGTATTGACTTTCTGTTTCTTAATTACACAGGTTTATTATATCTTCCTTTGGCCACAAACAGGTTTTATGAACATGCATTATATAACCTTCAACCTCTATCACCTACACTGCAGAGAACATATGTCGGTTAGAAGCTATAACTGGTGGACCACTTTCTATATGGATAATAACTTCTACTTCTGCAGTTGGTTGCAAGAGCATCAGCAAGTCTCATGGGAAGTTGTCTTCCATGAAATGACCTTCCAGTCATATGGCAGTAAATATACTTGTTCTATAACAACTATGTGTTATATATGGCGAGTTATAATATTACTTATAAATTTTGTACAACAATCAATTAATGATAATACCGTGAGAGGTCTAATCATGACAAATAAACACTGCACTCTTTGTCATGTTCGCTCCGCTATACAAGCGGGACGATGATAAATGGTTCACAATCAATGGCATGCAGTCCAGCAGAAAGAAAAAATGATGACATATTAATGAAGTTAATGACAAATACCACTGAAGCTAGAGAAATGGAGTAAAATACTGAAATGGCAGCTTGGTTTCCCACTGCTCTTGATGCCTTTGGAAGATCATGATGTATATTGCCTTAACAAGATTCATAGCTGCAGAGCTGAACAAATATGCAAGGGTAAAATTATAAAGAAACAGAACATTAGTAGCTCTCAAACCCTACTCTTTCCAATGCAGCTTTCACTTCATCTACATTGCTATACTAACAGAAAATTATGCAATTAACGTGAACATCGTCTAATATTAAGGGTGTCACTGGAGGGGGGTTCGAGTGTACCCATCTCAGCATCCAATGGTGCAAGTTTGGACAGCACAGTATTGAGCTCTCTGATAAGCATAGAAAATGACCCCCTCTCAGCATCCCAATAATATTTTACGAGTTTGGACAGCACCATACGGTACCCACATATCACCATGTCTTGAGATGTCTTAAGATGTCTTGATCTGGTGATGACAGTATGGGGAGAGCAACACTGCACAACACGTATACTTTCTCACAAAATATGCCGCAAAACTGGAATGTCTGGACTTTTGATTTTTGTTTTTAGTTTTTATTTGCTAAAAATATATAATGAAATTTGTGTGTCATTTTCAGCAATGGGTTTCATATGGTCTTACTTCATCTGTTCAGTGATAATTTGGTAACATATGAATGACAACAAATTATGCAATGCTATTTAAAATTTTGTGATTGGTAATTAGGGGGTAAAACACATTATTACATTCGGTAACTATGTCAAACCAATATATATATACATACATAAAAGGTGTATATTTACATCATTCTATAAGCAGCAATATGGGAACAAAAGAGTTGCTTTTGATAGCCGAGACTGCGGATACAAACATGATCCATTCAATGCACTGAAAAACCCCTCGGCCTTACGGTATTGGAATAGTCTCAGTTAGGAACGTTTGTCTTATGATAATACCTGTCCAAGGATCTCTCATCACAACATGGCTCATTATTATTATCAAGTTACCAGTGACCTGCTGACAGAGGGACTGGATATAGCAAAATTACCTAATGTTGCCTATATTTTGCACCCCAAATTCAGCATTAAAAGGATGGACAAATGTACTCGGACCCAATGATGAAGCTTGGTCATAAATCCTAGAACTAGTCAAGTGATCAAGAATTTGATACCAGACCTCAGCATTATGACGGGGAGCAAGTGTATTTTGAAATAGATCACAGTCACTATTGTTGAATAAGCTGGCAAGTTTAGTAAGCCTAGTCCCCCAATCATTCTTCGGATATATTGTCACAACATATTGATGATGATGACATATTTTTGACCCGGTGAACTGAAAATTAGTCAGTAGGCTTCTACTGCATGACCACATGCATGTGTGATGTATATCTGGTATGTCTAGGCATATATGTTCTCAAGACCATTTTGGTCGAGGATTAAAAAGTTTCTGAGGATGTCAATTCCAGTTGCCATAGCTAAACACAGCTTAACTTCAGGAAACATTTCTACGGCTATCCACTGTACATAATTCACTACTCAATTACCATAACCAAACCTTAAAACTGCTATGTGTACACAGAACCTAAATATTTTTAGCATTCTATTTACATTACTACTATGTTTGACACATTTGAGACATTAAATTGAACAGCAGAATATCTGAGGAGTATTATACTTGACAGAACTTTAGCATTATTCTATGTCACAACAATCAAGAAATAAAGTTCATTTCCACGAAACAAATGTTCATAAAATGTGTATTAGTATTACCAGCTGTTAACATATCTAAATATTTCTGGAAAATATCAGCACAACAAAAAGACCTTTGACTTTACTAACTAATACATAATAGCAATAGTTGGATCTGCAAATGGCCTAATTTTGAAGGCATGATTTTATAACCAGGTGTAAATTCTTATATGCAAATTCTTTACATTGCAAACTGCACAATGCACCTGATAATTCTAGTTTATTTGATAACAATCATGCCTTGCTTATATCAGAGATAACAGATCTTCTTATCAAGGTAAAGATACACCAAGAAAACAACACTGCAATACAAGGACACACAATGGATGATTGACAGTGGTTATGGTATTAATCACATGTGTTACTAGCAGGCAACATTTAGATGGAAATGGAGAGGTGTCCAACAAGTCAAAGTACATGTACATGTAGGAGTACTTGGCAATGGCTACCAGATGGCGCCACCAACAATGTCGGGCAGATTAAATAAATAACGATTGCTGCATCACAAAGATAGCATCACAGTGGGAATGGCACAACATTACGATGTCATGATGCAATGATTTCATTATCAGCATCATTATGCCAGACATTGACAGTAGTGTCATCATGTGGACATGGGCAAATACTCCAACATTGACCTGTTTGAGACTCATCTGCTGAGGTACATTTATCACCATTAGATTTCTCATGACCTGTACTATTTACTAGTACTATTCACAAACATGTATTGCATTTGGAACTGCAGTGGGCCAATTCTGAAAATTACTTCTAGAGTCCAGAAAATTTATCAGCTAAAAATGATGGATTTAAATGGAAAACATCAATAATATACTCTGGAAAGCTTCACTGAAAGCTTCGAAAAGCACAAGACTACTGAAGTTCAATTGTAGGAGTAATTATGGTGGATGGTAGTACATGAATGTTCACTACTGTTAAGACTATCACAGTAGATGGTGGTGTGTATGAAACCTATCCATATGGAAAATAACAATCCTGTGTGTTAACGGTTAACATGTGCTCGAGATGAGTCCGGAAAAATTAAGCTTTAAAGCATCAAACAGCAGTATAATGTATGGAACAGCAGGGGTTAATGAAGCTTAAACATTCATTATGTACGGTATATTTACATTTATTCACTATATACAAATTGTGTTTCTTTGTGTTCACTATTCAGTTACAAAATCCTGGAATAGAAAACTTTGGTTTTGGCATCAGTGTGCATCAATAAAACTCATTGAATTACTCTCGTCTCGCTCTCGTCTGCATACAATGAACTGGTCAGCTGATTATTATGGTAACACTCTAATAATTCAATCCCCCTATCAATCATCTCCAATTTTGGGGACAAAATTCAATGAGTGGTTCTAATAAATTTGATCACCCTATAAAACCATTTAAATAAAGAAGACATGGCTTATATGCATGCTTTTGAACTTTTTTTTTTTTTTTTTTTAATTCTACTTCTTTGTTCTAATAAATTTTATCACCCTCAGATTTTATGGTGAGAAATTTAATTTTCCTATGATTGAATTTTTAGAGGGATTACCATACACGTTCACAAAATTCAGCAAGGAAGTAGAGTATCATAAAAATCACAGAGGGACCGCTTTCATGGTACACTGCAGCTTTGAATACACTCCAGAAGGCCTTACAGCGATGTGCCAGACATTGCCAGAAGACATTAAATAAAAAGTGTTTTGCAATTTTATCAATGAAACAGATATGGTTGCTTTAACATGTGCTGAGTGGAAAGAGCACAGTGAAAAATAGCAAATACCACATCCAGATTTTCCATGAAAAGGTAGATCAGTGGTTCAAAGTGGCCATGTATTTTATCTTTAAGATTCATCTCTTGCTTGACCAATATGTGATGCTCAATTTTGGCCAATGTAGGACGCCACCAACACTCTCCTAACAAATGGCATGTATACATGGCCAATGAGTCACTACCATAAACAAAAGGTAACGGTATTTTAGGTTTGGAAGGTAATTGCTCTCTGTATTACTCTAGATAGTAGCCAAGACAATGGTAGACTTGCACAATACCAACTATCCTATCAGATTTGGTTATTGTCACTTCCTGTTTATCCAGTTTGGCCCAGTTACACATCTACATACCTGTAATTCCAGTTTGTCATCTGGACCTACTGTTCAAGGCTGCCACCTATTAGAATGGCATTGTTTACGACTATCTAGGCTCCAGAAGATCCCGGAAATCCCCTCAAATATTCTCTGGACACCAGTTCAGTTTAATTTCAAGGACAAATTGCAAGGATTCATTTATACAGTAAGGTTTAATTGAGTTTAATTATAGGGAACTGCAGTGCATTATGTATTATACATTACAACAGTATCAATAAACTGTACATGATCTACACAAGAATAAACCCATTACATTAATATGTTTATTTACACATCTTGGTGGAACTTTGTACATATGTATGTGTGTTTGGACACCAGAGAAGCAGAATCAAAACTTAACAGTTCACATGCACTTTATAATATTTCCATGGGCAACTACAGAGACCCAGCCCACAAACAGATCCTGGTCATGCTTTGAGCATGTTGAGTCAGTCTGGTTGAGCTGAAGGAATATCAAATGAGGGGCTCTAGATTAAACTGTCCAGGGCATGGTTTTTGTGGTTTTGGGTCATGTAAAGGACAACTTTCTACCAGCTTCATACAAATCTGACAACACAAGGTCCAGATGGGGCAAGAAAAGGCCTGAAAGTTTCCAAAGAGCAATTTGGAATTTCTGAGGAAATCATTGACAGAATTGCATGGGTTGTTCGTGTATATTGGATTAACAGCACGAAGTCAATCTTGTTTGTATAATCTTCAAGCTGTAAATCACTTTAATACCTATTCACTTATCTTTGTAAGAGCAATGGGATATCTATAACGCAATATTAAATTATTTCCATCATCAATCAATTATAGTGACATCTGATCATAGCTCTCCTGCAAGAAAATGAGAGTTATAATTGCTCCTCTCAACTAATGACATGGTTTATGGAGCATTCAAATATTAATTGCTATGCACGAGACTTTATCAGCATATCCAACGATCATTAAATGTAATATTAGCAATTGCAACTCAGGAGTATGTTGTGTATGATGATATAGATTGGCCCAAATTGATCAACAAGTGAAGACCGGTCAGATCAGAATGATGATCTATACTACAGGTCAAGACCAGCCATGGATTCATTATAACAAGCCAAGGTCAGCCATGATTATTCAATCTTCATACACAAAGTACAGCTTAACACTGGCCTTGCTTTATTAGGTCACCAGTTGTCTTCAAACAAGGAGTGTAAATTTACAAATAGACAGATGATGTCCAAAACAAATAATTTTGAAATTAAGCCAAAGTGTAGCATATATCGGCTCTAGATAGACACACACCTATTTATCACGTCACCCATATAAGGGGAAATAATCCAGTTACTGAATGATGATGCCACCCTACAACCTCCCTGTTTGTTAGTTCTGATTGGTTCACTGGATGACAGGAACACATCCGACTCTGGAGAGAAATGATCCCTGATAAACCAAGGTCGGTAGCCGCAACGCATGTATAGAATTGGTGTACAAACATGCGATTATACAGGATATCTGCATTGTTGGACACTAACATAACATGTGACCAATATAAGGATTTTGATAAGAAATCATGTGATCCACACAGACCCCACTTATCAACTACATGTATAAATGATCCTATCATGACATAAACAACAGAATTGCCTGTGTGTACATGTTTCATTTATAACGGTCAACACATGGCATGATGGGGAGTCCTTTTGTGAGGTGTTGATTGTGACAAACATACTCTTAATGACATGTTATAAATAGTGTGATTTTTTTCGCCTTGTACATTTACAAATTAAGTGTTTACAGTAATAACCTAGAGGCTGGTCCCTAGCAGCAGTTCTTCTTGTCTTTTCTTTTATGAGCTCTCTGCAGACTGATTGTATCTCTAGGTTGTTCTGCTGCCTTTCGTTGCTGTTCTTTCTTCATTTGCAAAACTAGTTTTGTTATTGCTAAAAACATCTGAAAAAAAAAGAACATAGCATTGTGGTCGTTGTATTGGTCATGTTGGCATGGTTGGTGATACTCTGCATATACGGTAATTTCCCTATTAATTCGCGATGTAGTGATGAAACTCAGCACTCCAAAAATTGGCTACTTTCGAATTATTTGTTGAGCGAATTCTAGAAAAACGCGAGTGTTCGAATTAAATGTCGCGCCGACTTTCACGGAGAATCCAAAATGGCGGACCGCTTCGCCGTGGTCGTAGTGATCGTATTTATTACCGTGTATTAACTTTGATATCTCATCAGTTTCCATAAAATGCCGTGTATGATGTCAGAAAATCTCCTCTACCCTGATAAAGGCGTCTAATTTTATTCGAGGAAGTCGAGCATATTTATCGAGTGACGAGTTCAGCACGATCATGCAGATTTTTGAGCTGACGTCCGTAAATTCGCGTCCATAATAACATCGTAAAAGTACGCCAAAACAATGAATGTATTCCTTCCTTTTTGTTCAGTATTAGCTATGATCTATATTATGAAACCTAACTGACATGGAATTGAATGAATATTCTGGAAATATAAAACTATACACATATTAGAGTATTCCATGTTCGAGTCGTTCGGTATGTCGACGTTGTTGTTGTGAACCCTGAAAATGAACCAACGGCAAATTTGTGTAGGATTGTATCACAAAGTTTTAGACAGATTAGCGGACTGTCATAGACTTTTTGGTCTTCACTGTGCATGATTTTACACACACCATCCAGGACTTGAATAAATATCCCGGACCTATGACACGAAATTAATGTTGAATTAATGGCGGATTGTACAAGAGAACCGAATGTCAGTCGGCAATACACGTTTCGATTGGTTTGTTTCAAGTATGAGAATATCTATTACGGTATCGGTACTGTAACAGTTTACTAAAAGTAAAAGTCGAAGTATGATATCGTTCTGAATATTAATTAAATACTGGTATGTTCTCATCTCCGAAACTTTACCTAATGCCATTTAAATGTTTCTCAAATTTGTTTAGCATATAGAGTAATGGAATGGCGATAGCGATGTTTTGATTCTTAGTGTAAAAATGCGCGGTGTAATTCCAAAGAATTTTTGATTGCTGGAATTTTGGTAAGTTTGTGGGTATTCGTAAGAAATATTTTCATTCACAATAAAATATTTAACAAAACCGGAAAGAGTAAGTCTTTATGATAACTATATTTGAACAAAACAGAGCACATGCAGAGATGATTGTTGTCGGCGCTTCACATCGCAAAATTTGTTTGTGTCCCCTGGTGGGAAAACTGACGTTTGTCAACTGTGTGATTTCCTGTCTATGTTTCATTAAACGATAGATGCAATCAAAACCAAGATATAACAAGTTTGAATGAGGTATTGTGAAATTTACAGGACGAACAAGGGCCACACATTAACACACAAACCCATAATACTGCAGCGTTAATTTGAAAC
The DNA here is from genome assembly GCA_036873755.1 of Hanleya hanleyi. Taxonomy (NCBI): domain Eukaryota; kingdom Metazoa; phylum Mollusca; class Polyplacophora; order Lepidopleurida; family Hanleyidae; genus Hanleya; species Hanleya hanleyi. The sequence goes on from JAVTVY010028660.1 coordinate 77,191, forward strand.
CCCTTTCAATTGCCTCTTGCTGGTGAATCGCGCATCCTCACCCAGAGCTGAATTTGGGCTTCCGAAGGGACAAGGTATTCCCCAGGCAGTCAATTCAATGTTATTACACACGATCTCATTTGCATATGAATAAGTGTCATTTCCAGTCTGGGTGAAACTTGCATGCTGCACGTGGACTCTCCTATTTCACTATATATTTCATGCTGTTCAGGTTCTCTCCACTGGAAACTGAAACATCTTCTGTCACCCCTATCCTGACTTTGGATTCTTCCATTTTATGTGGTTTTCTCTGGAGGACAAGCTGTGCTGAATGGGGAAATAGCTGGACGGGCTAAAAATAAACTAAACACTTCATTAGCAAACTATCCCGGTACTCAAAACAATGTAGCCATTGACAATTTAAATATCAAAGGAGACCTGCAGCAAATGCCATTCATGTGGAGGCTTGGTGTTTCAGTAGGAAATTGAGGGGCACTGAGGGGGTATACCATTATGTCGTGCGATGTGAACACATCGTTTCAAGTTTGTTTCCTATACAGTGAACCTTAATAATGATAATAAAAATACGGCCTCTTTCACGAACATGCTATTAGATATTGTATTGTATGTTGAGTATTATTAGAAGGGAGAAAAATCAGAGAACCTGATGAAGAATGCAGGACGAGTCAGATCGATCACCGTAATTCTGTAGGTTTGTTTACGGTCAAATATACTTACCACATGGGGTCTGCGTAAATACCTCACCTTGTCGTGTGGATAATAACACGGACGTGTGGACTGTTAGGGGGAGGGAGGGGGGAATGGATGTTCTGAAAGAAAAAAGGAAACCCTTTCACCATTGTTTGTGATCTTCCAGGCTTGTCGATACGTTGTCATGCACAAACAAGTGATGCTCGAGAATTGTAGTCCAGATTTTTTATTTTTAGAAATTTTTATTGATCAAAATACTAAAATAAAATCAACGTTAAATGTACATCCTTCCAAAAGGCTTTTGGTGATGGCTCATTTTTGACGTCAAATAATGGTCGTTTGATTGTCCACTTCACCTGAAAATATAACGAATAGCATACAGCATACCGAAAGGTTAAATCGCATCTTGCTTTCCCCAAACGAAGAATTCAGTTGCTGTGAAGAAATCTGATGCAATTCACCAGCACACACGTTACAACTTGATATCTCCGCGGGAACGTCACCCGACAAAGTTTGAACTCTGCTCCCTTCCAGTGCCTCCTTTGAACACGGCCCAAGTGCCTCCCATACGAATAATACAGGGCAGGTCGGGCAGGTAAATGGGGGACAGCGAGGGGTTTAGCATATACGACGAACAAATATATTAACGTTGAAGATCTCTCAAATTTGTTACTTAAAATAATGTGTGTTTTTCAAATAAAGGAATGCTGGTTTAAAGAAAGATATTTGATATACGAACGCTGGAAACCGAAGAATGATTTAATAGCGGGCCGTGTGCAGACACTCGACCACGTGCGGGGGACTACCGTATATATTTTTCCCGACTGCGGCGAAACGCGATCAAGTTAGGATAAAATTACAGGACTGCGGAGTTAATTGAATCAATTGTTTTCCTTATAGACTGTAAGTAATAGTAATTCAGTCTGATTATATTGTACCATTCCCTGTTGTTTCTCTGCGCAGCTTACAAATAATAGCATACGCCGATATACTATACGAGATTCTAGTGGCCTAACAACATATTCACTTTACTTTCATCAGCACGAACTCCATGGCGAAAACGGGAGTGTTCGAATTTATTGTTTCACGGATATTGAAAATGCTCCCGTGTTCGTTTTATTAGGATGGACAAAATCACGACAGCGGAAAAATCGGCCGTTTTCGAATTAAATTTGGAAGGTGAATTAATAGGGAAATTACCGTAATGTGATTATATACTTCATATTCATACATACTTGTAAATAGGAAAATGTAGTCACACAGCATCAAACAGTGCACCAATCACTATTCCAGAAATCATTTTACCAGATGCCAATCGCCCAGTAAATTAAAATTTCTTTTGTTTTCATATGTCTTTATGAAAGTTTGAAAGTTTAAAAGCAAAATGTAAAGTACCAATGTATCAGAAGTAACAAAACTGCATGGTACATGTACATCAAGAGTGTGTGAAAAAATGACACATCACAGAATCATGCTGGTAGATGCAGGCATGGCAAAAGCAGTATCTGATTACTATCTCAGCACTTTAGATGACAGCCCAGGAGTGCCTAGGTCCCGGAATCTCAGGGATTCTGGACAGCTGGAGACGCATTCTGGCCAAATTTCAAAAAACCTAAATGTCTTCCTGAAGAAATAAATATCTAATTCATCATGAAATATTTAGACAAGAACTTAGTTGACTCAAACATCCTCTAGACATTTATCATTAGTGAAAATTACTGTACAGAAAAATGCCATGATAAACCCCCTTTTTTTTTTGTCGAGGCATATTGATTCTCCTCTGCGAGTTTTTTTTTTTTTTTGCTGTGGTGAATTTCCCTTATTGCGGGGGCTGGAAGGCAAAGAGAATAGAAAAATTTTGTATGACGCACCTCCTCAACATTTTTGTTTTCTTTTGCACTTGTCTCAAATAACTGGATCCCCATCTGATCGGCAAAGCGCTGTGCATCATGGGTAAGAACAACCTTACGCTCAGGGTCATCGTCTTTATTACCCACTACAAATATAAACCAATGGAACTTGAGCAGCAAAGTACATGTAACACCACATCAGAACTTCCACTGATGAATCCAGACATTCCTTCATTCATAAAGAATATAACACGATGCAAAAATATTTGAACATTATTATTAATTCAAAACAATGCAGATGGATATAACAGGGGAGACAACTTTTTTCTGATTTATACTCCCAGAGTTACTCCCCCAAACTGAAATGGGGGGTGAGTGAGTGAATAGAATTTAACTTCGCTTTCAACAATATTTCAGTCATATCGTGATGAACACTCTCCATTCACACTATAAAACACTGAAGACAGCACAAAAGACACAGACAGGACGTTCACATGGTGCAATAAAGACAAGTGATATTACAGTGTTAGACATCATCAAGTTCCTGTTGCTTCTCCAGAATTCTTCAAACATGTCAAAGCATGTCTGGCATGCATTACTGAATGGACAGATGAACATGTATTTGTGACAATTACAACACCTCCCAGACCAATATGAGCATGTGTAGTGATTGAATCACTTACCCAATATTCTGTTCACAACATCACAATTCTGGTCAATCTCATGCAGCCATCGTTTAACATTGGCGAACGATTCCCCACTCGTCACATCATAGACCACTATTACTCCATGGGTCCCCCGATAATATCTGAAATGGTCTCATGGAGATTAAATACATGTACATGGAGTGCATTTTCATTCTCAACATCAAACAAACATCCATTACCTTCTCATACACACTCAATTTTGGAAGACTTAATCATGATTAATCCAACAACTGTGAGAGGACAATCCAAGATTAAACGAGCTGCACCAAAGTGTTATTTGAAATAGCTTGTCACTTTAACATGTTTAAATACGGTACCAGGTGTAATATAAAGTAGCCTTGATGGGGACAAGTTGAGAAAATCCTATTCACCATAGCTATTTTGTCAGTCTGATTGAACTGAACATGCATTGTAACATAATTGTTACATTGTGTACATTAATTCCTATTATCCTGGGCAAACCTTGTAACATTGTATCACAAAGGCAACTTTCGACTTTGTGACAAAGACAGCCGTCCTTACACACTGAAGTAAGAGTTGTAGTAAAACATTCTAAGAAGGAAGGGGATGTAAAGAATAAAAGTTTGATAATCAACAAGTTTGCACATCAATTGCTGGAAACAACCGAATAAAATAAAAGAAAATAGATCAATGGGCGCAAAACCCTTGACTGTGTTGTTTAAATTGGGGAAGTTGGTCACAGTACTGTCCAGTTGCATATCGCTAAACTCTGCTTTAAAACTAGAACAAGATTACTTGTTATCTTCAGTAGGATTCTGATCAATTGCCAGATTCATGTGTGGTGTACATATAGAAGGACTATCTAAGATTCTTCTTGAGATGGACCTATTTTATCTGAAAGATACATGGTCAAGTAAGTCAAAGTCATTAAAGGCTCTGGTTAATAATCAGTTACAAATGCAGTGTAGCTTTTGAATGGTTGTCAATCTTTCAAGAGATATTTTGTTCACAACACTGAACTTACTTTTGTTACATGTAGATACATGTAATTTGATCTTCAAAATTAAGTCAAGACTGATCATGCTACTGGTTCAAGATATACGCTTATTGTAATAACATCAATGGTGGAAAGACAAACAAAATTTTGACCTTATAGTTTGACCCTACTAAGAAAATAGGTCAAGGTCAGGTAGGATCAACAAGCAGATTATGTGGTGTAAATATAGAAATCTAGATCACACTTTTGACCTTATAGTTTGACCCTACTAAGAAAATAGGTCAAGGTCAGTCAACTTCACTATGGTAGGATCAACAAGCAGATTTGCATATATGTGGTGTAAATATAGAAATCTAGATCTAAAGCTTCAAGACGTATTGTGCAACATAGCTAGCATTATATAAATTACCGTATAATTTGACCTTGGAAAATAGGGCAAGGTCAGTAATGTTCATAAAATTCTGGTCAAGTAGCATATTCACCTGTGTGCAGGATTTCGAAAAGATAGCTCTAATTCCTTCGAGAGTTTTGCTAATGGCATTGAATCCAATCTCCGTAAACCAAGATATAACATCAGCAATATACCTTGACAAGGTTCGTATTTTAAATGTTCTTCTCCAGTTTTTTTCAGGTAGTGGGAAATATCAAAAGGCTGTCTTGCAGAAGATTGTAAATAGCCGTGAAACAAATGCCAATCACTGTCAAATTGAAAAGGCATGATTGTCGTGATTGGCTTCAGCCTTGTCATGGGATCTTGGAGAATACCTACAAACAGCTTGCACAAAATTTTCATAGCATTACCACTAGATGCTATTTCCATAATATACCGTACTATCTTGGTTTACCTACATTGCATTGAATCTACATTCAAGGGGGATTTATACCCGAAAATCTGATTAATAAAAATTTCCCTCCCCTTGTCAGTCTTGACGATTTCTTCCCATTGACTTGGAGTTTGGTCATGAAAATTCACCCGTCATTCTTGACAAGATATTGAAAGAAGGAAAATGAAAAAAAAAAAAAATTGTATTTATATTTATTTCGTATGTAATTTTTAGTCAATGGGAATGTCAATCGGGCTTAACCTAGTTAAGTACATGTATAAGAACCCAAAATGTTGTGTCGAATTGATCTAAAAGTGTCAAACAATACAACGGAAGTGAAATTAGCCCAATATAAAGTCAATTTCACCTGAAAAAATTAAGGAATATGAAATGAAAGATTAATATTGAGGACTTTGTGGTTATTACTTTCACCTGTAGATACTACATAGTGGTCCAGTACTATTGTCACTTTTAGATAAATTTGACTCGTAAACCCTCAAGTAAAGTTTCCATCAAATGAAAGACCATTGGAAACTATGTGGCAAAATATTTCTTGTAATTTTTTACGATTTTATTACACAGAGTAAACTGCAAATAAAGCATGGTATTCTATGGTGGTCTGTTGCAATCATATTTATAGGTCCAGTGATGTCACACTGCCTTAATACATATATTTCAAACTTTGTATGCACTTTTCAATGCTGGATTCAAGCTTATGGTGTGTATACTTTGCATTTCAACACACTCACTGTTCCAATGTGCATGTTTCACCAAAATCTGGGAAATTATATGCTATATTCAAATTGACTTGACACTCATGAGTTACCATCTCCCAGATTTTGGTGAAACATACACATTGGAACAGTGAGTCTGTGTTGAAACTCGAAGTATACACACCTTAAGCTTGAATCAAGCATTGGAAAGTGCATACAAAGTTTGAAATATACGTATTAAGGCAGTGTGATGTCACTGGACCTGAATATGATTGCAACAGAGCACCATAGAATACAATGCTTTATTTACAGTTTACTCTGTGTAATAAAATCGTAAAAAATTACAATAAATATTTTTCCACGCAGTTTCCAATGGTCTTTCATTTGATGGGAACTTTACTTGAGGGTTTACGATCACTTTAATATTACTTAAATTTTCATGACCAATACTCAAGTTGGGAAGAAATCGTCAAGACAGCCATTCCAAGCTAACTGTGCATCATATTTATTTTTTCAAATTTACACAAGAATTGTTTAAAGCAGCTTATCAGATACCTATATGGTCAGGGTTACTGGATATGGAATATCCTTGAGATTGTTCAGTTTATTGAGGCCCCAGAGCTTCTTAAAGACATGCATTGTTGCAGCCTCATCACTGAGGTCACTGTGGTACAATTCTGCCAGATGAAATTTTCCACAGAGAACTAGTTCAATCACACTGACCTACTTGGCAAAAAATAGGGTAGTGGCCACTCTGTTGCACCAGAGTGCTATATTACTGTCAGATGTTACAAGCTGCTCGAGCAGTCTGCATGTATTCCACCTCATTTTGGTGTCACGGGAGTCACAAAAATGAGTATAATTGTTTTGTCCTCCAAGTCCTATGTGACCCACAGATAAACCGTTTATGTTTATAAATCATCTATTATAACAACAACTAAAACCTGGTTAATATTAAATCTAAGTGTATTATATTTGCTAGAAAATCTTCTTAAAAGGCTGTCACGGGAGTCACAGTTTCTTGTCACGGGAGTCACACTGTACAGGCTTTGTTATCCAGCAAACTAATTAATGTGTTAATTTTATTTTCCTGCACATCTGTTATTATATTATTACTTTCTTTAAATAATTGATCCAAAATGCCACTATTAATAGCTACAGAAAGGCAGAGAAAGAGGAGGGAGAAGTTAAAATCAAACCATGCTGCATTTGCTGTTTATAAACAAAAGTGTAGACAATACCGGAATAAGTATAAGGAAACAAAGAGAAGAAATTCACAAAATTAACTGAAGAAGATAAAGCAAAACATCTAGAAAAGAAAAGACTGTTCGACAGGGATCGACAGTGGAAATGCCAAGAAAAGAAATAGAAACTATCAACTCCCACAGTTTGTGAAAATAGTCCAAGAGCATACTCAGCAAAGCATTCCTTGAGTAGGAGCCCAACCGGGCGAAGAGCTGCTGAAAAGTCCAAATTGCAAGAAAGACAAAAACTGTTCTTCGTAGACTGATTTTGTATTAGTTAAAATAATGTAAGAAATCATTTATGTAAGTTGTTTCATGATAAGGGTGCTACTTGTCACGGGAGTCACATTTTCCTGTCACGGGAGTCACACACTTTCAGTGATCTGTACGACCATGTGGTTCTTCTTTGTTAATAAATTTAATTTATTTATAAATGTTGAAGATTACAGTGTGGACCAATGCCACATATTATCTGGAAGGCTACAGGAAGAACAAAATGGGAAGGCAGTCAACCTTTTTTTAATCGCAGCTGTCACGGGAGTCACGTTTTTCTTTTTCAATTTTTGCTTTGAAGTTGTAACTGAATTGGAAAAAAGTATTATTCAAAATAGTGACCTCTTATTACTCTTTAGAAGAAATAAATAACACTGCATATTAGTTTTAGAATTTGGAAGCTACAGCGGAAAACAAATGAAAAAATGATTAGCGATGTCACGGGAGTCACCATGGAATGGCTGAAAAGACTGACAAGGGGTGGGAAAATTTGATTAATCAGATTTTTGGGTAAAAATCCCCCTTAACACTATTTGAACGTTGAGAAACAGGTAGGTCACAAGTCTAAAATTCTGGTTCATAAGCAGATACATCTGTGGTACAATTTGGAAACGTTTAGCTATAATCTTTCAGAACATATGATGCTAATAGCATTGAATCTATTTTTAACTTTTAATTTGACCTCAAAAATATAGGTCAAAGTTGGTCATGTTCAATATGCTACTGGTCCATCCCCAGATGCAACTGTTAAATGAATTTGGAGTGTGACTATATTCCTTCAAGAGATATCATGGTGAGACGATGGATGAGGACAGTACTTACCGCTTTGGTCAAAAATTGGCTGAGAGGTAAACACCAGGAGAGCAAATAAACGTGCATGCAGGGTAACCATGGCAACACAATTTGAATACTTTGATTATGAGACATGCCAGACTTACGTTGATGTGATTGTTCTGAATCGTTCTTGACCTGCTGTGTCCCAGATCTGCAATTTGACTTTCTCTCCATCTACATCGACTGTTCGGATTTTGAAATCTACACCGATTGTTGTGATGTATGTACCTGCATGGGTGAACACAGAAATTAAGACTGTATAATGATTATTGAATATCTCTGTACAATGATTAGTTGTCATGAGATTTATTTAAACTGTTCAATGCAGCAAGAGTGTACATTCTCCATGTGACTGAGAGCTTCATACAAATTATATTCAATACCTTCAATGGTCGGTACTTCATTTACATGATTAAGAATTGAGACAATGCATACTACAGTTGTCCCTCATTATAATGGTGAAGTTGGAGGACAAAATATGGAGTTTTCATTGCAGCACATATATATTGGGGGGACACAACAGCGGTTGTGCTATACTGAAAGCCATCATAAACCGTGTTATAATGAGGGACACGTGTCAAGCCATGTCTGAAGACAACAATCATGATAACGTTTGCGGACCCAGCAATTTTCAGCTCAACCAAAGCCTAAACAATGGCATACAAGGCCTATGATTTCCGTGGTTGCCCTTGCCAGAGGACATGTATCTCCTCCTTGAATAGGAGTTATCCTCTCAAGCTCCCAGGTTAACTGCCCCATGAGGCAAAAGTGATTCCTTGATGTATTTATGAAGTTGGAATTTCCCTTCAGCTCACCATGCTCAATAGGTCAGGGACTAGAGTCGTAAGAGATTGTTAGTTCAAATCCTAGTTAAGCCAGAACTCGGCCACTAAAGCAGTGTCACTAGCATAACTGGAGGCATTCATGGTCCTCATAAGAATGTGGTGGGATGGGTCAATAAGGTGTTGAGCTGTTGGAGGAAGGGAGGGAAGTGTTGTGGATGATTATCTGATTGTGGAGTTGAGTTGCTGAGGGGATGGAGTAGTTCGGGGTAGGGAAAAGATGGGACAGCTTGTTCGGTTAATCCTGGGGACGGTTTATTCGGGGAGAGATTTGGGTTTCTTTGTGTGACATTAAGGCCACTGATAATTAATGGTTCATTCCCATAACCAGCCCTCATCTATATTTTGAGGGCAAATAATTAAAATCCCTGAGAGATTTACATTTTCATGAGTAAAACTTGCCCATTTTCTTCATATTTGTATACAATTGGTTTGCAAGTTAATAATTAATAACTATCGCATTCAGCATGTGTATTTTTACAAGCAAGGTTACGAGAAACAAACAATTAATTAACAGTGGCCTAAGCTGGTTCAGCAGTGCCTGTAGGCCTACTAGCTCGTACCAGCAGGAATTACTCTTAAGCTCAGTAGATCAGATGCTGGACTCATTAGCTTGATGGTTCAAACCCTGGATGGGAAACCCAGTCACTATAATTTCAGTCATTTTCTGGGAAAAATTATAATTTAATTATATTCCTACACTGTGAAACACCCTGCCAGAAAATACTGTCTTCGATTCTCACCCGAGTCAGTCACTATAACACTTACCTGAAAACGTGTTGTCAGCAAATCGAAGTAGCAGGCTACTCTTCCCTACACCTGTAAAAGCAAACAGAAGCCATTAGTTTTTCCTGCTGGAAACAATGGAAGGGAGGGAGGGAATTTGGCTTAATGTCACACTCAAGTTTGTTTTGGAAACAATGGAATATATTTGGAAAAATATATTCAAGTACTGGATGTGGCCCCAATTTTCTATGTAGACAAAATGTTGACACAGGTCTGTATCACTCCACATTGAGGACAGATTCTGGAATGAACTATGAAGTTTATGCCTATAATATCACACCTTGCTCAAATATACACTATGTATGCTCTCTATATTGTATCTTATTTTGAAAGAAGACTACAAGTGTATAGAAATCGACACATTTATACAATCATGACAACGTAATCATCAGGGGATCCATGCCCAGAAACTTAGTATTCAGGATCTAACAAAAGTACATGTAGTGTTATGGCCAAATTCATGGAAATGGACAAAATGTCAATCGGATAAAATGGCAATTGGACAAAATAGTAATATTATTGAGTATAATGGAGTCACTATTAACTCATTGACTACGGACAGAGATTCATATAAGTCGCCTTTTAAGATCAGTTATCGGTCCTAAAAAAATTAGAGAAACTCAACTTGGGTGGAGAAAAAATAGAGAAAACTGAATTGCTGACCAGTACTAGTTTAGAGAAACAGAATTTCAAACAAGACGAAAAACTCAATTTGAGCTAATTAAAAATGAATATGATTTGCTTAACTTAATCTTTGATTTTATTTACACGTGGTTGGCGGAGAAACCCGCAGATAGAGAGCCAAACTCGCCATTTTATGGAAAGTCACTTGTATAGTAATATCCATCTTCGTTCACCAAGCCAATTTCTACGCTCACACTCTGAACTTGCCTTGTACGGATGGGCTGCCATTACTGTTCAAACACAGCTGTAGCCTCATGAATATGCATGACGTAATATTCATTATCTTTCCGAAACCTGCTCTGAGACGGCGTCAGCGGTTGGCTGGCATTGTCATTACGTCAGCCTACATAGGACGCGTGTGCTGTGTTTGATTGCTTCGTAAGATGAAATTGACTTCTCTGAATTTGAACAATAATGGCAGCTCTTTATAACCAAGGAAAATTCGAAGTGGGAACGTAGAAATTGGTTTGGTGTAACGAAGCTGAGTAATATCTAGTCCTGGTGCCCTTTGAAATTCCTTAGTTGAGAGTTGTGAAGGGTTCCCAAAATCGGGGTTGTCCGCCCTTGCCCTCTAGTCTCGCTAAGACTTTTTCAATCACGCCCTCCACTTGCCAGGATAGCCTGACAGGGAAAGCTCCATAAGAGGAATATCATGAATATATTGGCAGGTGATGTATCAGACTCTACTAAGGCATGGGGACTTCATACTTATATCTGACAGCTTCAAGTTTATAACTGTTAACTCAAAACTCAACAACTGGAAGCGAATGGTCAGGATTGAGAATTAGTTCGAAAATGAAAGTAATCAACAGCAAAAAACTTGTGTGGACTACTGTAGCACAATGTCATTTGATGATCTAATTACTGGTATTCATTTTTATATTTCATGAGTTGATTCGTTCATTGAACAGATTATTCTGCCTCAATACAGCCTAGAACTTTTTTTGATTGTTTCAGATCTGTGAATGAAGTTGTAATTTTTTTAACAGGTTAGCATGATTAGGGAAAGTTGCTCATGAATTCAGCTATTATAGGGTGATATAACTAAAATTCCCCCAACAACTCCCGCTAAACTAGAGTGGAGGACAATAGATCAGCTGTTCCATTTGCTGTCAACGACCAGCGCAACTGGAGTATGGATTCCCATGCTATAACATTGTCTGGCAGCTGGTTTTCTTCATAAATTGATTCTGTATGTCAGAAAATCTTATATTGAATGATAAACTGAAATGGTCTTAACTCTCTCAGCCGAGAGCACATATGATATCCCACACTGAAATCGTCAATAGTCAAACAAGACAATAGTAGTTTCCCTTCAAATGGATTCCTGTCAGGTGAGAAAGTGATGAAGTAAACCTTTGTTCTTGAGTTAATAAACAGATATAAAGTTCATAAAGGACCCCTCTCATTAAATTAGTAAATGTACATTGTTTTTTATTTCACAACAGTTTAACCGAATGTAGCTGTTTCTTACATGTATCAAACATGGGAGACAACTCCACAGGACAAATGCCATATACATGTAGGGGAGACAACTCTGAATATTCCAACCAAACGCATATAGTTAGCTAAACTTGATTCAGTTTTGGGGGACTGTGACCTTGATCTTTGACAAATTGATCTCAAAATGAATATGGTTCCTCTTTGCCATGCGAGTAAGGTATACCCAAAGTTTGCAGGCCTCGAAATAAGACAGCACGGGGTGATCAGAAAATTGATCCCCTGATTTTTGGTTCAGGTGATTGATTTTTTGATCTCCTAGTAGATCAACCAGGTAATTAATCGATCACCTGAATCGATCACCTAAAACTAGAGATTACATGTTGTATGAATGTATGATTGGTTTTTCTCAAGTGGAATTGTGCAAATTGACTTAACTCTTTCCCTGATATAAGCGAGTATTGACGACTTGTGTGGATCCCCATTTAAGCGGGTTTTGACAAGTGTTCACCGAACCCATGAAGACGGATTTTGACGGGTCAAGGAGTTCCCATGTAATGGATCATTTTTGCAATTTTTTACGTTTACTTTGAGTAAAACCTAATTAAAACTATATATTTTCATCAAGTCAAAATTTCAATAAATATGAGTATATATCTGTTGGAATGTTTTGTAATAAGGGTAAAATGAAATCGGGAGAGGAGTTGATGTTGAGATGAACAGAAATAATCGACGGAAAATGCGCGATTTAACATGTGTTTGGTGTGCTCCAAGAGAAATGTTCGAAAAACAGTAAAATTCCTGAATATTTCACGTAACGCGTGTATAAACAATCAGAGTATATAACATTGATGGCTAACTTGTCAAATCCGCGCATCGAGTTTATTATAAACATTTCCCCGAGACCTGTTCATCATCGCCGTAGATATCTGCCCGCCATTCGTCTGCATTCTTTCTCGGCCTCGACAGTGACCATAGCGACCACGTGCAAACAAACCCTGTACCTCCAATCACGCCGGGCTTCAGTCTCGGCCAATCAATGACGCTATTTTCCTTAGGCCAGTTCAAGCTTGGAATTTCTCAGAAACTTCCGAATCTACGTGGTAGTTTAAAGAATCGGCTTAAATACGCAGATTTAGACATGTTTTTTATTCAGTTATTGAAAACTATAAAACTGGTCAACATTTCTCTCTGTGACCTTGTCCCACTTTTGCCGAGTCAACGAAAACGTGGTTTAAAATTTAACAGAACCATGGTGTTCACGATAAACTTTTACCGATCACCCCCGACATAACCAGGGAGATCAAATTATCGTTCTGCTGAAATCTCGTTGAGGCGATTGAGGGGCGATCGATCGGTTCGATCGCCTACTATATCGAGGCCCTGGTTTAAGGGTTCACAACCGACATAGAGGTATTTGTTGTGTAATAATTTACCGCTGGGACGTCTTTCATCCCGAGTCAAAACCCCGAGATTGCGCAGCAATCGAGGGGTTTTGACGAGGGATGAAAGACGTCCCAGCAGTAAATTATTACACAACAAATGCCGATACGAAGGTTTTGAATCCAATTCTAACCAGAAGATATATTTGAATGTAGAAATAATCAACAAATGCGCAAAACTGATTCTCTCTGAGCGCGGCTGGTACATTTTACCCCCGCCGCAAATACAGCAGTGTTGCCTGGCTTGCCATAAAAATATATCGTGCAAAACAACTCAGTGATTCTTTCAGTGCAGAGAAATAAAATATTTTATTGATTTTTTATACATATTTCTTGCCCAAGATTAACCACAGAAATATAAGAACTAATGAGCTGGAGGTGGTATTCCCCAGCGTGTATAGAAGTTGACCTACATGTCACGTGCTTGCCATGGATACAGTACCGGAACAGTGACATTTCCAACACGAACAGGCTCGCGTTTGTCTGCATTTGTGGGCGAAGGGCCAAGAAGAACGAAGTTATATTATATATTTTTTCTCATACAGACAAGCGGGCAGTTTAGGGCTGGAAATGGAATGGTTCAGATATCGAGTGCCTTTGCGTTCATTCAGTGTATCACAGAAAGAATGTTACTGTGTTATTGCGGGGGGAGGTAAACGCACTCTCCCTCAACCGTGATGAGCTGTTTCACGAGGCAGTATTTTGTATTCTTGCAAAACCTGTTGCTATGTGAAACTTTACCCTATTTACAACATGTATTTGCACACGACACGCACAACACAGAAGGTTAGAATTGGTACCAATCCATACATGTACATGTACCTTGAAACTTGAGATATCGCATGAACAAATGTTAACGGATGACCGGACAGAATGCAATATCGCATTACATGTACATGACCTCCTCTTCGACAGGCATATGAAAATGTCACTTTTAATGATTTCTTGATTTGGGGAAGTTTGGTACCAATCCATATCTTGAAACTTGAGATATCGCATGGACAACAAATGTTAACGGATGACTGGACAGAATGCAATATCGCATTACATGACCTCCTCTTCGACAGGCATATAAAAATGTCACTTTTAATGAATTCTTAATTTTGGGGTCACAATGACCTTGACCTTTGACCCACATTTTGGTCTATAACAAATCGTGTCCCTTAATGTAGCTACTGCCACAAAAAAAAGAGTTATGTTTAATGATTTCTTGATTTTTGGGGTAACAGTGACCTTGATCTTTGGCCTTGACCTAAATTTTGGTATATCAATGGACACAAAAAATCATGATTTTTAAAGATTTCTTGATTTTGGGGTCACAGTGATCTTGACTATTGACCTTGAGCTAAACTGTGGTACATGACAAATAGTCTCCCCTTGACAATGGACACAAAAAATCATGAATTTTAACAATTTCATGATTTTGGGGTCACAGTCAGGGGTTGAAATGTTCCAAAATTTGTTTTCTACCCGTCTCCTCTAGATTCTACCTGTACAAAGCAATGCGGTCTGAGACGGACGAGATATACCACTCATAATTATGACGTAAAGCTGGTTGAGCAGACACTCATTTTTTCATCTTTAACACATAATTATGTTGTTGACTGGTCACTTAAAAGTTTCTTCAATTGTTACTCAAGACTGTCACTCATGAATTATGAACATTAACGAACACAAAGTGTATGTTTCTTTGTTTTCAGCAATTTACTTATTTTCCATAATAAAAATTCAAAACATCACATCATTTGATTAAGTCAATAAATTCATGAATTTTAAGCAAACTCACAATGTGTTTGTTATTTTATCCAAGTTACTTCTGCCAATCAAAAGTGAAATATTGTATGATTTACTTTATGAATAAACTAATTAATTGCAATTCTACCAACAAGTGTTTATTTTGTTACCATAAATTGAAACAAACTTATTGCCTGATTTGTTCCATAAATTTATTTTAACATCTTCAGAATGAATTTGGTGACTAGTAGATTTAATATACAACATGCATTCTTGTTGACTGTTTCCTGCATGATCAGTTGTAGCAGACAACATAAACTATCTGATGAAATATTATTTCACATTTTGAACAAACATATGTTCACCAGTTGACTTCACAGTCTCTTTAGAAATCAAAGAGTCTAGAGAGAGTCAGTCCAGTTTGTCTGAGATCTGAATGTCTGCGATTTTTTTTTTTTCTTTTTCATTCACAGTCGCCCCCAGGGTTGTTGGTCGTTTTATTTGATGCAGATTGCCTAGTTCCACTCTGATTCCCATCCTGCGTTGATGAAGAATGGGGCCTTTTGAGAAAACGATCCATTTTTGTGCGAAGTAGATAACAAAAAACCATTACTACGGACACGCATTCACTGCAAGTTTTCCGAGACAATTCGCAGATAATAAACTGGACTTAGCCCGGATTTTTAAACTTTACTGAACTAAGGATTACATCGCTTGTATTTCTACCTGTCGCCAGGTGAATATTTTTTTTAGCTGTCGCCAATGAAAATTACCTGTCGACGACAGGTAGACACGTGGACTTTTCGAACCCTGCACAGTGACCTTTTCCTTTGACCTACATTTTGGTATGTGACACATCGTGTCCCCCTAATGTATCTGCTGACACAAAGTTATTTTTAATAATTTCTTGAGTTCCGGATTTTCTTGACTTCCAACCTTGACCTAATTTTTGGTATGCAACACTTCATTTTCCCCTATTGACTCCACTCACAACGATCAGAAATTAATGATTTCCTGATTTTTCGGTCACACTGACCTTTGACCTCTGACCTCGACCTACATTTGGTATGCAACACACCGTTGATAGAAAACTATCAATGATCAATGATTTCCTGATTTTTAGGCAATAGTGACCTTTGACCTCTGACCTCGACCTCAATTTCAGTACGTGACACATCGTCTCCACCTAGTGTATCCACTCAAAAAATATTGCAACTGTGGCTAGAAAAGGTTCACAGATATCTATAGAGCAGACACAAACACTTTAGTGATTTCCAGTTTTTCAGGCCAGTGACCTTTGACCTCTGACCTCGACCTTCATTTTTGTACGTGACACATCATCTTCCCGTAGGGTGTCCACTCACCAAAAATTGAAACTGTAGATAGAGAACTGTCCCAGATATAGACCGGACACAAAGGACGGACAGACGGACTTATGCCGCTCACAGCGACTTAATTGTGATGCCATATCACCTTTCATTTGTCACATGTCTTGAGGTTATTTGGGGATTCCCGATGTCATAAAGTCTGAAACAAGGCTATAACATTTGTCACATGTCTTGAGGTTATTTGGCGATTCCCGATGTCATAAAGTCTGAAACAAGGCTATAGGACTGCTAACCTTGATACAGGAATAACGCAAGCATTATTTGGTCAATTTTGAGCTACTGAGCCGAAACAACCAATAACAGACCTGTGTGTTTACTTAAGGCTGTCAAGAAGCCGATGACATCGGCTTTCCGGCGGAAATTCAAGATACAGTAGTCAATGAGTAAACAAGGTGTTTCATGAAAGGTAAGCTTAAGTGAACATAGAATCAAATTATTTTATTGGTTATGGTCAATGGGTTTGACAAATATAGCCAATGCAATCTAGGTAAACCAAGATGGTAAATCAGGGGAATACCATCTCGACGTAACGCTATGAAAACTTCGTGCAAAATGTTCGCCGATATTCTACGAGATCCCATAATAAGCCAATCACGACCATTTCCCGTAGATCAGATCTCCGCGTGACACACGGAATCTACGCGTAACTACGCGTAATTTCCGTGTAGTTGATTTCCGCATGGCTCCGCATTGGCCACGCGGAATCATGCGGAGTATTGGGACGATTCAACACGGAATCTACGTGTAGAAAACTCCGCATGACACGGAGGAACGCGGAGGAACACGGAAACTGAGAAATGACTGAAATATGCATATTGACACGGAGAAAACTCCGAATGATGCGGAGTCACACGGAATATCTCTGTGTGTGTGGAACACGGAATATCTCCGTGTGGAACACGGAAACTGAAAAATGACAGAATTATGCATATTGCACAGCCCTTATTAAAATACAAGCCTTCTGGTGACTAGTTGCAGCAATATTGCAGCAATATCTTTTCCTATGCAAATTAGGTTGCTGCAATAGCGGCAATATTGCTGCAACAAGTCGCCACAAGCTAAAATTGCAGCAGCATTCCAATCAAGCATGTTGCTGCAATATTGCATGTACATATGTGATTGACATCCGAAAATCACAAAAATGTGCAAATATTTAAGTTTGTAACCCAACCAAGTATAATAACATCTCTCACGAGTCCTGGGTGCCTGGTTTACGAGGACGAATGGAAAGAAGATATTGGGGTGATGCACTGGCACAGCTCCTCAGATAGCTCACATATAATCACAAACACAAGTTAATTTGTTAGGTTTTGAATATGAAGAACAAGACAAGAAGGTGATATGAATTATATTTAATTTGGTATTTTAAAGGTTGAAATATCACTATTATAAACTTGAGTGGCATAATCGACTCAGCATGGTATTGTATATTTTCCTACCTGTTATCCAGAGTCCTAAACAAGAGACGGTATGTAAATACTTAGGAGGTGTGGGGCTTTTCAAAGTTTATTGCACTGTCTGGCCCTGGCAATATATTTAATTAGATATATGAAACTCCAATGCATAATAGGAGCAAACTCTCTCATGATCTGGGAAGACTATCAATTTCTTTAAATTGTGAATAGTTAACACACTTTAGCATGTTCAGTGACATAACCATGTCACGATTTTATAAAAAAATCTTTCACCTAGGCATCCAATAATATTTTGTCAACACTCGGTTCACTGAAAGGATTGATCCATGCCTTGTGAACGTGTTTTTTTCCAGTAAATTCCAGCACAGTGCTACTTCTTTGAAAATTATGGATCGACAGTATGTCTTGTGTCACAACTCCAACCTGGGCAGGGGTGTCCAGTGTGCCTCTTCATGCTGTTCTTCCGAAATTCCCCAATATCAGTTCCACAATCAGTACACCGATATAGGCCTACCTGAAAATAAAATGCAAACAAATAAAATCAAATATAAAATTAATATTTTGACGTTTTTGCCCATATTTCGGATATAAATTTTTACACAAATGAATCTTTTGGATATTAAACAATTATTGAAATTAATAGTTTATCAAGGATCACAATTTTGCTTTTCTGAATTTCTTGGTGAAGTTGCCACACATGCCATAGTCAGTGCGGTACAACTCCAAAACGGGGAACGTTCCCAAATTGGGAAACATATTTCCTGAACAGGAAACTTTTCCAAAACAGGGAACATTCCCAAATTAGGAAACATATTTCCTGAACAGGAAACCTTTGGCAAATATGTTTGTTCATTCATAAATTGCAAATAACACAAATATTATACTCAAATGTCCTCTAAATAAGCACGTTTGGTACTGTTTCATTATACAGAATAATTATTTTTTCTTATTATGGTTTAAATGGATCGTTAGCCCACCATAGGGCTGACCAGTGTTTCTATTTCAGGAAACCATCATATTCAGACTGGAATATCTCGGGCTAACAATGGCTAACGATCAAGACACTG
The DNA here is from genome assembly GCA_036873755.1 of Hanleya hanleyi. Classification (NCBI taxonomy): domain Eukaryota; kingdom Metazoa; phylum Mollusca; class Polyplacophora; order Lepidopleurida; family Hanleyidae; genus Hanleya; species Hanleya hanleyi. The sequence goes on from JAVTVY010028660.1 coordinate 96,082, forward strand.
ATCATGTGACGGCAGGGTCATAGTGAACTATCTTTGTGTGGATGGTCAATGTGCAGAGAAGTGCAGGGACTGAGAAAATTAGGATCCAAATTTAATAATAGCATTATTTGAACAATTGAAACCATAATGAGAAAAAATAATTATTCTGTATTATGAAACAATACTAAACTTACTTATTTAGATGACATTTGAGTATAATATTTGTGTTGTTTGCAATTTATGAATGAACAACAATATTTGCCAAAGATTCCCTGTTCAGGAAATATGTTTCCCAATTTGGGAACGTTCCCCGTTTTGGAGTTGTACCGGACTGATAGTTGTACAGTGTCCTCTTTTGAGCAGAATTTGTTGTGGAAATGTCAGGAACGAACGAGCATGTTCAGGTGGTGGTTTTACATTTTTCAACTTAACAAACACAGTCACAGGTTTAATTAAACTTGGTTGTTTTTTGAACTTCAATCAGTAACATGAAAGACAACCACGGAACATCACAGTGAACAATCTTACCAGATGTGTTGTTGTTGTCGAATGTCGTCGGACGCACATCAGCGGCCTTTGGGGTAGGGTATTCGGACACATGATTCACACGTCATCATCAAATGGCAGTAAGAGTGTTGCCCAAACGTTTGTCAGACTACCAAGTGTATAATTAAAAGCATCCATTTACGACATACTGGTTGAACCAGAACTGAACAGAAGTACAACGAACACCCGCCAACAACTTTTGAAACAGCGAAATTTGGCGCTATTCTTGCAGGGGAAATTCATTCAGTATCATCACTCAGGCGGATGGTAGAGTCTGTTGTTATTGTGTCTGTTTTGGATGTACCGACCGACGAATCATGTTGTTGTTCAATGACAAGAATATCATTTTAGTTGTTTTGAATTAGCGTCTGCTCTCTCTCTCTCTCTTCCCGCGACTTCCCCCAACCTCTCAATGCTACGCGCCAAAAATAAACGGCTCGAGAAGTGTATGTATAAAAACTCGGACTTCAACCTAAAATCGGATCTCTGGATCAATTATTTTTCTTTCATGAGAATACTACCAATTCTCACTTAGAATACTGAACTGTCTGAAGAATAAAATAATTCTTGTCGTTTGTAAGGACAGTAATTAGTCTTAATTAAACTTGTCACGATACTTCTAATTTTGGAGTCCGCTTCCGGATTTTTGGAGTTTCGATTCCGAATTTTTTGCAAATCGGCAATTCATCTGGCCTTTGCTAGGGTTATCGTGGATTCATATTTGCGTGAACTAAACTGATCAAGTCTATGTTGTCTAAAAAGTATCACTGCGAAAGCAAAGACTCAGAAGAAAGAAATATTTGAATACTTGGGCTACATCAATGTTTAAAACTGCTGCTGATTTCACAAGACTCTAAAACTCCCGCGACTTTGAATGGAAATCCAAATGTTGAATACAACAACAACAACATGCCGAATATCCGTCCCATCATGTTAGAAACTGTGGATAGTTTTGTTTCCTTTAACTTATTCCAGTTTAACTTAAGGACTTTGTTTCTTTTGCAAAAGCCATGTGACAGAGGTCTGGTGTAATCATTTTATTAATTTGATTTATTTAGAGTTTGCCTTTCCAAAAATAAATAAATAAACAAAACACAGGAAGGAAGCAATCAGAGATTGCTCAATTGTATGCCCCCCCTTCCGCTTTAATCCGACACTGCTCCGCCATTGTTCTGTTGTTTATTGGTTGGTGGAGGCCTAATTTGGATAATTATAAAAATTCTGTTTCTGTCACTTTTTTTGCCATGACTCACATAATACATATTCCAAGTATCAGCCAACAAGTGATAATACGATACTTGTCCATACAATATTAACAGAGATCCAGCCCTACAAGTCTCAAAGATTTGAAGAAAAAAGGGCCATAACTGTTGAAAATATGCGCGAAATGTGGAGAAACTTCACGCTGCACAACTACAGGGCACTTACCACATATCCTGCAAATTTCATAATTGTCCATACAATATTAACCGAGATCCAGCCCCGACAAGTCCCAATTCACACAAATTTGAAGAAAAAAGGGCCATAACTCTTGAAAATATATGCGAAACGCGGAGAAACTTCACGCTGCACAACTACAGGGCACTGACAACATATCCTGCAAATTTCATAATTGTCCATACAATATTAACCGAGATCCAGCCCGGACAAGTCCCAATTCACGAAGAATTCAGGAACAAAGGGCCATAACTCTTGAAAATATAAGCGAAACGTGAAGAAACTTTACGCTGCACAACTGTGGGGCACTGACCACATATCATGCAAATTTCATACTTGTCCATACAATATTAACCAAGATCCAGCCCGGACAAGTCCCATTCACAGTGATTTCAGAAAAAGGGCCATAACTCTTGAAAATTATACCGGAACTCGGAAAAAACTCAACGCTGCACATCTACGAGGCACTAGCCACATTCCATGCAAGTTTCAATCCTGTCCATCAAATATTAACCAAGATATTGCTCGGACAAGAAATTCGGACGGACAGACGGACAGACGGACGGACGGACAAAGCGATCGCTATATGCCCCCCCTCTAGTTAGAGGGGGGGCATAAAAATAAATCACTGAGTTATTTTTTTTTTTTACTCCAAAGAAAGGTAAGGTAATATTTTTTCAAAGGATAATCCTTAAAGTATTAATGAACTAATGAGAACAAAAGTATAACAATAGTGAGAAACGAGCATATATTTTGAGCCTTGGATACGTAGTGAAAATGATAAGTACTGATTACGGTTCATGTTAGTTTGGTGAGGTTCTGCTTGAGAAACTATAAGATAACTTTTGTTCATAAGATTTTGACTTGTATAATATGTCTATTCTTGAGAGTTGAATTAAAACAGAACTTGATTGAACTTTCATTTGTTTGTTATGTCATTTACATGTAGTGCATTTGGCTGTATTGGGGAATGCTGTATTTGATGCCATTGAAATTGTGCTCTCTTATATGTAGTACATTATCTTACATTGCTATGTCCAATACGGCCTGGACCTGTATATCCTATTATTGAAAAATAATCTAAGTCCAATCCATGTCAAAAATAATCAAAGTCCACAAACTCCGTGTCCTTCCGTGTCAACACGGAGAAGCTCCGTGTGGATATATTCAGCTTACACGGAAATTTTGCAGTTCCGTGTTGTTCCGTGTAAATTCCGTGTAGCTCCGTGTGAATGCGGAGATTTGAGCTACGGGCTCAACCTTTTCACTCTGACAAGGATTGACGTTTACTTGAAGATTAACATCTTCGCACGGCACAATCTTTTGATATTTTCTACCCCTAACAAAGCCAGACTTTTCGGCAGGAGTAAAAACTTTGATGTTTACGGACCCTGTCTGGAAATGATGCCATATTTGGAAACTGTTTCAGGATAATGTATATATATTAGATCACGAGCTACCGTGTGTAATTACTGTGGGCGTGATTTTGAAATAGTTACAACCAGCTATCCATCTGATTGGCTAACAGTAGTAATTTCAACTCGCACAGGATTTATATAGGGCTGAATTCAGATATAATATTCCGTGATTGAGTTTACTGAGATTGTAGCCAGTGTGGCACTTGCCCAACAACTACAACTGGAAAGTTGTTTAGCGCCAGGGCCTTGTTCTCACGTAGTATAGAAGAAGGCCCCACTGGAGCTATGGCCACATACATGCAGGGTGCGAAATAGCAACCTAAATTTCCTTTGGGCAACCAATTCTGTCCAAATTGCAATGCATTTGGATGTGTTGGTTGCCCGTGCTTGCCGATGGGCAACTAGAATTTGTTTGTCTATTTCATACCCTGACATGTATGAGATGAATTATCCCAGCACGTTATCCCGCATAAGTTTAATGAAGTATTATATGGGAAATGATATACCGGTATCTGATATTATCCCAGGTTTTAATTTCCATCACGGGAATGGCACAGTGATGCAGACCATCCCTCAAAAGAAATTATTTCGGATCAATGATTTGTTGCACCAACATTTGAAAGTCTATTTCGAGAACACAAGAAATATGTTGTTTATGTTCACTCATGTATTTTCCATTTAGCTGATCCCTACACCCTTGTAAATAAGTGAAACAGAGAAAGCTGATTGGCTGTAAGAGAGATATTCAATGCCACTTCGGGTGGCCACTGCCACTGCCGTTTGAGGGAGACTGGGAGTTCCAGCAGAGAACTTCGACACAACAACACCTCCACTTACCACTGTCTCCAATAATCAGTAATTTAAATAAATGATCATATTCCCTAGCCATCCTATGTCACTGCTTTCTGTCGATTTATCCAGCAAAAACAACAAATTTCTTTCTTAAACTAATCGTGTTCCGTCCCCCTTTTTCCCAAAGACGGAAGTGTCGCTACGCATGAGTCACGATATACCACGCATGCGCCAGGGAAACGTATGACTTCCGCCATGTGCTTGTCCAAATGTCAACTTTGTTGGATGATATTTTGAGAATGTTGTCAGAAGAGGGGTTGCTCAGTTCATTTTCACCTAGTATATAAGAATGGGTGGATTTCACCGAGCACTGTTTGGTACTCTAGGCATAAGTGTCCGGAAATACTCCAGACCATCGATAGTGAAGTGAGCAAAAAACTCGAACAACAACAACACGTCTCAAACAACAACAACAACACTAAATCGGTTGATACTTGTTTCACCAAAATCTGGGAGATGGTAACTCATAACTGTCAAGCCAATTTGAATTTTGCATTCAATTTTCCCGATTTTGGTGAAACATGCACATTGGAACAGTGAGTCTGTGTTGAAACTCAAAGTATACACACCTTAAGCTTGAATCAAGCATTGGAAAGTACATACAAAGTTTGAAATATATGCATAAGGCAGTGTGACGTCACTGGACATAGATATGATTGCAACAGACCACCATAGAATACCATGCTTTATTTGCAGTTTACTCTGTGTAATAAAATCGTAAAAAATTACAATAAATATTTTCCGACACTGTTCGCAATTTGGTCTTTCATTTGATGGAAACTTTACTTGAGGGTTTACAATCACTTTAACTTTAATAATGTCCTGAGGGGAGTATGTTTTTTGGGGGGGCGAGGGTGTGAGAAGGAGTATATGCCAGGTGGGGAGGGGGGGGGAGGGGAATATACCAGGTGATATTGAAGGAATGGAAAATAAACCGGGATAGCTAAAACAGGATGGGTGCATATTGATAGAAAAATAGGCATTTTTATCTCGCCTTACGAAGTAAAGGGGAGATATTGTGAGGGGAGAAAGAGGATGTTGTCATCGGTGTCGGTGGCGGTGTCATTATCCCCGGCCTGGAAATGATAAGGTTTTTGGTTTAGCAAATTCAGAAACAATTTTAGAAAAATTTAGAAAAAATATTTAAAAAATGGAGTGTGAGTATTCCATCTGGGGGTACTACCCCTGGGGATTCCATCCATGGGTGCTTCAATGTTAAAATCCCTATCATAGAGTTTTGCGTTTAGCTGAAGTGCACATGTACATCTGTATATAGAAAGTTTGCTGCAGTTATCAGCTGTCATTGGATGATTATAAAACTTGGTGTACATGTTTCTGGTGATTAGAGGATGTACCTGTTCTATTTTTGAGAAGAAATATTAATTTTTGTCCAAATTATGGCGAATGATAAGAGTTCTCTATTTAGCCGAATTGTAGCATACATGTACATGTACATAGAAAGTTTGCTGAAGTTGTCAGCTGTCATTGAATGATTGTGAAACTTGGTACACGTGTTTCTTGTGATTAGAGCTCTGAGGATGTACCTGTGCTATTTTTTAGATGAAATATTAATTTTTGTCCAAATTATGGCAAATGATAGAATTCTCTATGTACACATATACATTTGCTGCAGTTTTTTGATTTGATTTGATTTATTCACTAATTATTAAATGTACATAGAGATGTTGGTTGAGCATAAAATAATATGTGTTAAATGTGTTACATTTGTCAACCAGCACATGAAATCGGCAGAAATAAAGCCCAGTCTTTCTATCCCTAGAGAATGAGAATATTAAAAAACCGAGAATATATGTAGCAGGTGAAATCAATAATATATACAAAAGCAAAGTACACGGACCATAGTATATTGTAGGCATGAAAATCAATCACGTATCAATGAGAAATGATTTTAGTTTTTATTTGAAAAGTGATGTGGAGTCGATAGTCTTTATATTCGGGGGCAACTTCCGAGGTCCTGTGCCTTTAAGGGTTTTAGAAAGGTTAGAATAATGGCAAGGCCTGTAAAGGTTAACTTTTTGGGTTCGCGTTTGGTATTGATGTACATCGGATTGTTTGATAAAGTAGGTTTGGAAATTTTTGAGGAGACAATATGGGTGATAGATAAATTTGTGGGTCATGAGTACGCAACAATATTGGTTCAACCGGAGCAGTGGTAAGATTTGTTAATTATGGAAAAGTGGTTGGGTATGTTCGTGTTTATTTTATGAGGTTATGACTCGAATCGCACGTTTCTGAGTATAATCAGCGGATTCAAATGTGTTGGTTATCTGTTTCCCCAAAGGACGTCACCATATGACAGATATGGAAAGATCATCGAGTAGTACAAGATATAGAGGGTTTTTTTGTTTATCAAATTTTTAATATGATTGATGATTCCTATGTTTCTCGATACTTACATGTATAGTCAATATGAGCTGTCCAGTTTAAGCTATCATTGAACATAAGGCCAAGGAATTTAAATTTCCTGACGACATAAATTTTTATTCCAGAGATTAACAGAGGAGGCAAAGGGCTGGGTGGTAACTTTGTTTGGTTTGACTAGCATATATTAGTTTTTTTACCCCTCGGCCATTTTGGCCTCAGGGTATTGTCGTTGCCATGTACGTCTGTCCGTCCGTCCGTTAACGCATTTTAGGCAAAACCGCTTGAGAAACAACCACCAAATTTTCAACACTTATTTATCTAGTGCTAAGTCAGACGCCTATTGCAAGTGGCTTCCCTCGGCCCATATTTTACAGAGTTCTGCACCTTTAAAGATATATTAATTTCTATTTCTGTCCTATATGCCTGAATGTAATCGACTATATCTGCAGAACTGTGTTCGGTATATTTTGGAAACTTATTTATATTGTTGTATTCTACAAGCCAACAAAGGATTACTCGCCTCGGCTTATGGAGTTATGCCCCTTTGGGATGTAATAATCTCCGATTTTGTTATCTGTAGTTGAACGTACAAGTTATATCTGCAGATCCGTGTTCGGTACAGCTTATTCGTCTCGGTTCTTATTTTACAGTAGTGCTATGTCAGACGCCTATCGAAAGTGGCTCTCCTCGGCCCATACTTTACAGAGTACTGTTATGCCCCTTTACTGATATATTAATTTCTATTTCTGTCCTATATGCCTGAATGTAAACAACTATATCTGCAGAACTGTGCTCGGTATAGCTACTATATTTTGGAAACTTATTTATTTTGTTGTATTCTACAAGCCAACAAAGGATAACTCGCCTCGGCTTATGGAGTTATGCCCCTTTCGGATGTAATAATCTTCAATTTTGTTGTCTGTAGCTGAATGTACAAGTTAAATCTGCAGATCCATGTTCGGTACAGCTTATTCGTCTTGGTTCTTATTTTTCAGAGTGCTAAGTCAGATGCCTATCGAAAGTGGCTCCCCTCGACCCATATTTTACAGAGTTATACCCCTTTACAGATATATAATTTTCTATTTCTGTCCTATATGCCTGAATGTACTACCGGTATATCTTGATCATCCCACATAGAACTATCTCTTCCCCAATTCACACTACACATGGGTCACAATCACTTGGGGAAAGCCGAGGGGTTTTGATTAGATCAATCTCATGTTTAATATTCAGAGATTGACAATTCGATGAGAACCAGTTATTAAGTTTATCTAATTCTTTGGTCATAGTATTTATGACATCAGCAATGTTTTTAACACATGTATCATCGGCAAAGAGTATGGTTCCGAGGGAATTAGCTACATTGCTGATATCATTAATATAAATCAGAAATAGTATTGGTCCGAGAATTGCCCCCTGTTTGTTTGGGTCGAGACAGTTTATCATTAAATGAAACACTTTGTAATCTGTTGGATAGGTACCGGTAACTCCTAAACCAATCATTGGGTAGACTACGAAATCCATAATGACTCATCTTGGATAGTAGTATATCATGATTTACAGTATCGAACGCTTTGGACAGATCAAGAAATGTGGCAATACTGAAAAGTTTTGCTTCTTTTGCGGCTACTAATTTGTCAAACAAAGCACATGCTGCAAGGCTTGTGGAGTAAGATGTCAGCTGTCATTGAATGATTATGAAACTTGGTATACATGTTTCTTATGATTAGAGGATGCGCCTGTGCAATTTATGAGATGAATTATTAATATGTGTCCAAATTATGAGGTTTTGCCAATGATAATCCTACACAGGATTGATCTATCTGGCAGTAATGCCACATGGGACTGATGTTATTGTCTGTACCAGATAATTTATTCCAGACATTATTGTCTGTACCAGATCATCTATTCCAGACTTTATTGTCTGTACCAGATCATCTAAGTCAGACATTATTGTCTGTACCACATTATCTGTCAGATGTTTTTGTCTGTACCAGATCATCCATGTCAGACATTGTCTATACCAGATGTGCATGTCTTCTTTGTGACATGAAACATTAAGTATGGCTGAATTATTGCTGTTTAGACTTCATACTTTTCCAATGCTAATGTTTTTGTTAGGCAAAAATTTACATGTACCTCTACATAGAAATTTTGCTGTACATGTATGCTTTCAATACTGCTGCTGCTTCAGCAGATGACCCCGCAAGGCGAGATGTTGGGGTTCTCAGAATGCTTGTTAAGGGATCTTGTAAATGTGAAGAAGATATATTAGCTGCAGGCCTTGCATTTTGACGGGGCTGATTGTATGCTTTAACCTTAAATCAGCCCCGTAAAATGAAAGGCCTGTAGCTGATATAAGGATAATCTGGAGAAAATGCCATATAGATACCTCTCAAGTAACATATGTCTCAACCTGGGGTGTCGTGCACACTCCAGGTCATGGTAAGAATAGGCCTCAGCTGCTCAGAAATCTTGTTGTTAAGAGGTGACGAACTGGGGCATCCATGTGGTTTCCGGGTGTGAAAAGGAATAGGAACCAAACGTCATGATATGACTGAAATTGTGTTGAAAGTGAAGTTAAATCACTCACTCGTATATGTCTCAATGTCATAAATGGCGGGTGGTTGGGTGGGCACAGGTTCCTGTTGCTTCAATGCATTTTGTTGAGAAGCAACAGGAACTTGATAATGTGATGTCTTGCACTGTAATATCACTTGTCTTTTTTTGCACCATGTAAGCGTCCTGTCTGTGTCTTGTGTGCTGTCCTCAGTGTTTTATAGGGTGGATGGAGGGTGTCTGGTTCCATGCTGCTTCAAAGATTTCTTTGAAGTTAGCAGGAACACAACTGGGCTGGGTGGTACTTAGTTGGTTCGTCGTGAAAAAGCTGAAATATTGTTGAAAGCGACGTTAAATTCTATTCACTCACTCACTCACTCACTCAATGTCATAAATGATATTGCACATATTATTTTTAATAAATGTAATAAAATGTATATCAGGATTGTAAACTTGAACTCTGTGAGCGGGTGGTTGGGTGGGTTCAGGTTCCTGTTGCTTCAATGCATTTTGCTGAGAAGCAACAGGAACTTGACAATGTGATGTCTAGCACTGTAATATCACTTGTCTTTATTGCACCATGTAAGCGTCTTGTCTGTGTCTTGTGCGCTGTCCTTAGTGTTTTATAGGGTGGATGGAGGGTGTCTGGTTCCATGCTGCTTCAAAGATTTCTTTTTTGAAGTAGCAGGAACACAGCTGGGCTGGGTGGGGCTTGGTTGGTTCGTCGTGATATAGCTGAAATATTGTTGAAAGCGACGTTAAATTCTATTCACTCACTCACTTGAACTCTGTGAATACCTGTATCATTTTAGTTCACATCATTTTCAGGGAAATAGGGTACATACATGTATCAGGCTTTGTGATATTATTTTTAGGTTAACACTTGTTCCCCATATTAATATAAAGTTACAGTACACCCTTTGATTGTCAGTATATTCATCATAAATTTGCAATCCATTTTGTATAATCTGTCCATCGAAGATTAATGCATCCCCGTTTGGGATTTCGTTTTGAGTTATGCATGGTTTTCAATAGCATTTGAAGTAGCCCTCTTTGTGTTGATCAGTACCAATCATATACAGCATTGAAAATAGCCAGCTACAGACAGCTCACTAGGCGATTCATTTCTCCTACATTTAGGAGGTGGTCAAATTTATTACAAATGAATAACAAAGGACCGTAGCACCTAATTAGTTTAATGGTCTTGAGCTTTTGCAGATGGTGGATATCTGCCTCGTCTTCACCTGGCGAAGCAGATATCCACTATCTGTGAAAGCTTGTGACCATTAAACTTAGTGCTATACCCTTTGTTATTCATTTATACCACACAGACTAACATGGCTAATTCCCCAATTTCTATCAAATTTATTAGAATTACTGATCAAGATTTGAGGCAAAGCAGATGGTATGATAAGGCGAGGTTTTTTGCCCACAGCCAGCCAACCCGTAAGGATGTACATTTCTTCTTGCCATCTGTCCATCACAATGCAATGTACGACGAGTCGTCGGTGTCAACTGTCAATCAACGGACTAAATATTACGATGAAAAAAGCCATATGTTCCGTACCACAGCGTTATTATTTCACCACGTTGCAGTCGATTTTACATGTATATATTGGAGAATAAATACACAAGTTAGGTGAATACATTGCCGTTGTAACAGGTAGCGACTGACCGTTTGATTTCTACGTTTGACTAGCCCGTGATGTCCGCACGGTATCGTGCCATCGGTAAACAATATTTATTTTACTTTTAATTGGTTCATAATGATAGCCTAAAATCTTATTTCAGATATATTGAACACATTTATTTTTTGCAAAAATGAGAATGATTGAAATAACTTGTTGACGTCACACATGTTCCCCTCCTGGGATTCGAACTCGGTAAAAGAAAATTTTGAGGCCTTCGTGATCCAACGTGCGTACCCACTACACCACGACATACGAACAACTGTAACAGGGTATTTTGTCACTTTAATCTACTTACGAAAACTTCAAACGTTAGGATTCATAACTTTTCATTTTTATACGCCGCCAAAAGGTGGACGTATTATGTGATGGCGGTTTCCGTCCGTGTGTCCGTCCGTCCGTCTGTCCGTCCCTCGTGTCCGGTCTATATCTGGGACAGTTTTCTATCTACAGTTCTAATTTTTGGTGAGTGGATACCCTATGGGAAGATGATGTGTCGCGTACCACAATGAAGGTCAAGGTCAGAGGTCAAAGGTCACTGGCCTTAAAAAACAGGAAATCACTGAAGTGTTTGTGTCCGGTCTATATCTTCGAACGGTTTCTATCCACAGTTGCAATTTTTTGTGAGTGGATACGCTAGGTGGAGACGATGTGTCGCATACCAAAATTGAGATCGAGGTCAGAGGTCAAAGGTCATCGTTGCCTAAAATCAGGAAATCATTGATCATTGACAGTTTTCTATCTACAGTTCTAATTTTTGGTGAGTGGATGCCCTAGGGGGAAACGATGTGTTGCATACCAAATGTAGGTCGAGATTAGAGGTTAAAGGTCAGTGTGACCGAAAAATCAGGAAATCGTTAAAAATTTCTAATTTTTTGTGAGTGCATTCAGTAGGGGGAAATGAAGTGTCACATACTAAAATATAGGTCAAGGTCGAAGGTCAAAGGTCACTGTGACCCAAAAATTAGGAAATTATTAAAAATAACATTTCTTTGTGTCAGTAGATACATTAGGGAGACACGATGTGTCACATATCAAAATGTAGGTCAAGGTCAAAGATCAAGGTCACTGTGACCCCAAAATCATGAAATGGTTAAAAATCATGATTTTTTGAGTCCATTGAGAAACTACGGGTAGCCGTTTTGTCATGTACCAAAATTTAGATCCAGGTCAATAGACAAGATCACTGTGACACCAGAATCAAGGTCAAAGGTCAGTGTGACCTAAAAATCAGGAAATCATTAAAAATTAATAATTTTTGGTGAGTGGATTCAATAGTGGGAAATGAAGAGTCGCATACCAAAAATTAGGTCAACGTCAAAGGGTCACTGCGACCCCAAAATCAGGAAATTATTAAAATTAACATTTTTTTTGTCGGTAGATACATTAGGGGGACACGATGTGTCACATACTAAAATGTAGGTCAAGGTCACTGTGACTCCAAAATCGTGAAATTGTTAAAAATCATGATTTTTTGCATCCATTGAGAAATTACGGGGAGATGGTTTGTCATGTATCAAAATTTAGGTCAAGGTCAATAGTCAAGAAATCTTTAAAATTTACTTTTTTTGTGTCAGTATACATTAGGGGGACATGTGTCACGTACCAAAATGTAGGTCAAGGCTGAATGTCACGGTCACTGTGACCCCCAAAATCATGAAATTCATAAAAATCATGATTTTTTGTGTCCATTGATACATTGGCAGAAGACGATGTGTCGTGTACCAAAATTTAGGTCAAGGTTAAAGGTCAAGGTCACTGTGACCCCAAAATCAGGAAATCATTGTCACATTTTCATATGCCTGTCGAAGACGAGGTCATGTAATGTGATGTTGCGTTCTGTCCATTCATTCATTTACATTTGTTGTCCATGCGATATCTCTAGTTTCAAGGTATGGAATGGTATCAAATACCGATCGATTTCAGTGTGGGATATGTGAGCTCTCAGTTCTTGCTCCAAGGTCAACTAGTTTACAAGAGTTAAGCTCATTTTAGTTTATCATTCTATTTTAGATGTGATATATTTTACGTTCTCAGAAGCACAAAATCGTAGACCTTTCTCTGGATTGCTAGCTACCAATTGGAATCAAGGCTATTAAACAACCTTGAAATTTGGACCTATGTAGATCCAGATAGACGGGCGTATATTGAAGCACCTTGGGCTCTTGTTTAGTATGAAGGACTCCTTGGACCAAAAAAAATTTCCGGCAGTGGGAATATAATGTTACCGCACAACACCAGGTTAAATGGTGTTCTGATCCAAGGGGTCCTTCACGTCTAAACACAAGTATTTTTAGGACATTTTATATTTTCGATTTCAACCGCACCACATATAGGCCAAAATCCCGCCTTATCGTACCATCATCTTTTGGAGATGATTAAATGTGAATTGACAGAGTGATTGAATTGTTAGAGTATAGTTATTATATATATTATTATAACATATCATGACAGGACATATCTTCTGGATGTAACCCATATTTATCTTTGTCCACAGCTTAATAATTATTGAGAAGAATTCTCTCAAATTGTCCTTCCATTACATATAAAATTTTCTCTTGCGTTTGACAGACCGGTCAAGCTGGCATATGCTACATACCAGGAGACTAAGATTGTGGATACAGACACCCCTGTTATAATCCTCCATGGGTTGTTTGGCTCCAAGACAAACTGGCAAAGTATCGCAAGGACTTTCAGCAAAACCGGACGAAAAGTAAGTGAAATCCAAGGTATCGAATTAGTTGATATTATGAGTTGTAGTTTAATGTACCACCACTTTCTATCCCCTAAATGCAATTTCATTTGAAAAGAGCGCATGATTTGGAATGAGGTTTCTGCTGACCTGAAACTAAGGACAAAGTTTTTTTCTTCCTGCCTACTGCAGTGACTAATTGCCATGATTACAGGATATTAAATTACGGGAAGTATATGCGAGATTGATATAATCATCCTAAATGAATGTTTTAAACAACATTTCAGGTGATCACAGTTGATGCTCGTAACCATGGTGAAAGTGAACATAGTCTACATATGACGTATGAACACATGAGTGCTGATGTGGAACACCTAATGAATGACTTTCACCTTGACAAGTCTGTTCTCATTGGTCACAGTATGGGGGGTAAAATTGCTATGCACCTGGCACTGATGAAGGTTTGTAGATCTAGTTTTCCACCAACTATTCAATTTAGTTCAATTTTTATTCACCCTCTGTGTTACAATAAAATATAAAACAGTATCACTGAAGCTAATATCGCCAAACTGTCTTTTTTTACCTTGTGAATCCCATATTCTGGGATAGTGTGCATAACAGAAGCCATCTTTTTTTTATCAAGCAAACGTCAACTTCTTCCTCATTAGCAAATGTCTGATATGTCTTCATGCTCTTAGAGAACATGAAACCCAATGGAGAATTTAAACACAAACATGACCATCATGATTCTATCTTTGGCAAAATCTAAGTAAACATGGTAAGGATACGTAACCCTCCTGAGGCAGTTTTGTACATCCCCTGATAATTTATCTGCTGTAGCAATTAATATCCAACATAACAATAATAATGTGTATATTTTATGAAGGCGCATGTCCTGAGGAATTCACTTATGTAACTTACATAACTGCTGCTACTACCGTTTAGAATATATTAAAAATTAAAAAAAATCAAATGACTTTAAATAATAACCTCCATTTATCAATTGAAATTTCGTGAAAACTGTTTAACATATTTTGAATTTGATGGTATACCTTGATCGTGGACAACTAGAACTAGTAAACTGCATCTCAGATTTTTTAATTTCTGCCTAATTCTATTTTTATAGGATTTTAACTAAAGAATTGATAAAATTTGATTATCGTACAGCTTTCTACATTAAAAGTTGAATAATGCAAAAACTAATCCGAACTTATAAAAACTGAAATGGCGTTGACTATATCACAATGTAATTAACATGCATGCCAAATTTCACCAGCGTAGCATGAATACCTTTCGAGAATTATGAATTATTTGAATTTTGGCAATAAATTTAATGATAGAAATCAGTCAAAAACTGTCCGGCTATACATCTGAAGGAATAATTCTAATATTTCTCATGAATTCTGTTACAAAATACATTTTGCAACCTTTCATATAGAACTTATTAACCAACCTACTATTCCCAGATATCACTTGTGCAAAAAGTATTCATTATTGTGGTTTAAATCTGATTTAAAGTTAGAAAACTTGCTAAAAGTTGTTTGGCTGTAAAATTTTCACAGCTGTGTTCATCAGGGCATGGTGGGTGTCTGAGCAAAGCCCAGGCTGCTTTTCTGTTTATTAATATGTCAGACAATTAGGCTGGACAGCACAATATACACTCGTGCAGTCATTAATGCCTCACAACACACAGTGGCGCGAAAGGTTAATCTGTTACCAGCAGGTACCAGACCACCCAATGTGATCTGTATAACTAATAGTCCACGTAATTTAAGAACTAGATTTTCAAACCTCAAATTGAACCACTCATTATTGAAATTTTGATTTCGTATTTTCACCAAATACTAGACCCAATACTGAATAATCAAATAATGAAATAAAAAAAAAAAAAAATGATTTTCAGACCTTAAATTGAACCACTCATTATTGGAATTTTGATTTCATTTTTCACCAAATACTATCCAATACTGAATAATCAAATAATGAAATAACAAAAAAATGACAAATTTTGACCCTCAGGGGGTTACGTATCCTTAAACTAACATGGTAATAGCCTAGCTATGAAAAAAATTGTGTGGTCTGTTTGTCCAATTATATTTGATGGATATTGTTTCTTCACATTTATTTGTTTACTG
The DNA here is from genome assembly GCA_036873755.1 of Hanleya hanleyi. Classification (NCBI taxonomy): domain Eukaryota; kingdom Metazoa; phylum Mollusca; class Polyplacophora; order Lepidopleurida; family Hanleyidae; genus Hanleya; species Hanleya hanleyi. The sequence continues at coordinate 111,773 of JAVTVY010028660.1, forward strand.
TATTAGATCAGCATGTCGTGTTCCCATATCTAGTCCACGAGAATCTTTTTGTAATTCTGAGTGGGCAAAATTCGTAAAATGTTTCATTCAACTAGCCACCCGATTCGACGATTGATTTCTTGCGACTTTGCTTTGGCCCACACAGTATTCACATAGCTTCAGTGTCAGATATATTATCCCATGATATAATATAGATCTGAGTTTAATAAAGAAATTGATAGAGGAAGCAAATATTGAGGGACATCTCTGAACATTAAAAGTGCTTTCTCACATTAACTTTTGATTTGGGATCTTTTTGATACAATGATTTCCATGGTGGTAGAGAGAGGAGTACACTCATCAACTTGATATCAAAGAAGGTCAATTGTAAATGATGGTTTGATACCGTAGTTTGGAATGTGAACATCATATTCATTTCAGTTTCATGTTTTCTGTGCTTTCTAATTGATAGTCTTACTCAATTTACTTGTCTACAGCCAGATCTAGTGGAGAGATTGATAGTCTTACTCAATTTACTTGTCTACAGCCAGATCTAGTGGAGAGATCGATAGTCTTACTCAATTTACTTGTCTACAGCCAGATCTAGTGGAGAGATCGATAGTCTTACTCAATTTACTTGTCTACAGCCAGATCTAGTGGAGAGATCGATAGTCTTACTCAATTCTGACGGTCTGGCAGCCATCTAGTGAGAGACGATAGTCTCACTCAATTTACTTGCTCCATGTTGGGATCTAGTGCAAAGAGGATCGAAGTAATCTTACCAATTTACTTGTCTACAGCCAGATCTAGTGGAGAGACGTCTTACTCAATTCCATTTTGCTCACAGCCAGATCTAGTGGAGAGATCGATAGTCTTACTCAATGCACTGTGTCTACAGCCAGATCTAGTGGAGAGATTGATAGTCTTACTCGATGTACTTGTCTACAGCCAGATCTAGTGGAGAGATTGATAGTCTTACTCGATGTACTTGTCTACAGCCAGATCTAGTGGAGAGATTGGTAGTCTTACTCAATGTACCTGTCTACAGCCAGATCTAGTGGAGAGATTGATAGTCTTACTCAATTTACTTGTCTACAGCCAGATCTAGTGGAGAGATTGATAGTCTTACTCAATGTACTTGTCTACAGCCAGATCTAGTGGAGAGATTGATAGTCTTACTCAATTTACTTGTCTACAGCCAGATCTAGTGGAGAGATCGATAGTCTTACTCAATGTACTTGTCTACAGCCAGATCTAGTGGAGAGATCGATAGTCTTACTCAATGTACTTGTCTACAGCCAGATCTAGTGGAGAGATCGATAGTCTTACTCAATGTACTTGTCTACAGCCAGATCTAGTGGAGAGATCGATAGTCTTACCCAATGTACTTGTCTACAGCCAGATCTAGTGGAGAGATCGATAGTCTTATCAATTTATCTAGTTCTTTACAGCCAGATTCCAGTGTGGAGAGATTTGATAGTCTTACTCCAATTTACTTGTCTACAGCCAGATTCCTTAGTGGAGGGAATTGGATAGTTCATTCTAATGTACTTGTCTACAGTTTCTTGTATCTGAAGGGAGAGATCGATAGTCTTACTCAATGTACTTGTCTACAGCCAGATCTAGGTGGAGAGATCGATAGTCTTACTCAATGTACTTGTCTACAGCCAGATCTAGTGGTGAGATTGATAGTCTTACTCAATTTACTTGTCTACAGCCAGATCTAGTGGAGAGATTGATAGTCTTACTCAATTTACTTGTCTACAGCCAGATCTAGTGGAGAGATTGATAGTCTTACTCAATGTACTTGTCTACAGCCAGATCTAGTGGAGAGATTGATAGTCTTACTCAATGTACTTGTCTACAGCCAGATCTAGTGGAGAGATTGATAGTCTTACTCGATGTACTTGTCTACAGCCAGATCTAGTGGAGAGATTGATAGTCTTACTCAATTTACTTGTCTACAGCCAGATCTAGTGGAGAGATTGATAGTCTTACTCAATGTACTTGTCTACAGCCAGATCTAGTGGAGAGATTGATAGTCTTACTCAATGTACTTGTCTACAGCCAGATCTAGTGGAGAGATTGATAGTCTTACTCGATTTACTTGTCTACAGCCAGATCTAGTGGAGAGATTGATAGTCTTACTCAATGTACTTGTCTACAGCCAGATCTAGTGGCGAGATTGATAGTCTTACTCGATGTACTTGTCTACAGCCAGATCTAGTGGAGAGATTGATAGTCTTACTCAATGTACTTGTCTACAGCCAGATCTAGTGGAGAGATTGATAGTCTTACTCAATGTACTTGTCTACAGCCAGATCTAGTGGAGAGATTGATAGTCTTACTCGATGTACTTGTCTACAGCCAGATCTGGTGGAGAGATTGATAGTCTTACTCAATTTACTTGTCTACAGCCAGATCTAGTGGAGAGATTGATAGTCTTACTCAATGTACTTGTCTACAGCCAGATCTAGTGGAGAGATTGATAGTCTTACTCAATTTACTTGTCTACAGCCAGATCTAGTGGAGAGATTGATAGTCTTACTCAATTTACTTGTCTACAGCCAGATCTAGTGGAGAGATTGATAGTCTTACTCAATGTACTTGTCTACAGCCAGATCTAGTGGAGAGATTGATAGTCTTACTCAATTTACTTGTCTACAGCCAGATCTAGTGGAGAGATTGATAGTCTTACTCAATGTACTTGTCTACAGCCAGATCTAGTGGAGAGATTGATAGTCTTACTCAATTTACTTGTCTACAGCCAGATCTAGTGGAGAGATTGATAGTTGTTGATGTGGCCCCGGTACCCAGCATTCAGGCCACAGTGTTAGAGACTTACGCAGACACCATGAGAGAGGCTGATATCCCAGTTAGTGCAACATTGTCTAAGGCGAGGCAAGCAGTCGACCAACAACTGGAGAAGGTTGTACATGTGAGTGTGAATAAATGCTTGTATATAATATCTCTCTCTCGTCGACTCAGTTGATTTGACCTTTGTCACAATTCAATTTAGAGGGCAGCCGACACAAACCAGATGGGCTTTTTTTTTCAGATCTAATAGCTCAGCGACATTTAGGACTTACTTTAATCAGATTGATCTCAAAATCCCTAGTCATTGGTTAGTCTAATCCAATCCATAACAGAGAGGCTCGCGGGGATTGACTTTGAGTGTCATGGTCATGGAGGAGGAATAGGATCATACCCGTGTGGTTTCTGGGTGTGAAAAGGAATAGGAATCAAATATCATGATATGACTGAAATAGTGTTGAAAGTGATATTAAATCATATTCACTCACTCACTCAATACTGTCTCAATATTCTCTGGTGTAATACATTGGTTGAGTTCTCTACCTTGACACACCAGTCATTCCGCTTGCTCTTCAAAATTTTTGTTATTTTGATGTTGAAAACTTCCGCTTCCACTGGTAGCTGGCTGTAAGCTTGTAGCCACTAGCTCCCCCCTTTAGATGAATTGCAACAGTGTAGCCATTGGTAGGTGAGTTGCATCATTGTATCCACTGGCAGGTGAATTGCAACATTGTAGCTACTGATAGGTGAATTGTAACATTGTATCCACTGGGAGAGGGAGTTGCAACATTGTAGATACTGATGGGTGAATTGTAACATTGTATCCACTGGCAGGATAATTGCAACATTGTAGCTACTGGTAGGTGAATTGTAACATTGTTTCCACGTAGAGGGAGTTGCAACATTGTAGCTACTGATAGGTGAATTGTAACATTGTATCCACTGGCAGGATAATTGCAACATTGTAGCCACTGGTAGGTGAATTGTAACATTGTATCCACTGGTAGAGGAAGTTGCAACATTGTAGCTACTGATAGGTGAATTGTAACATTGTATACACTGGCAGGATAATTGCAACATTGTAGCTACTGGTATGTGAGTTGTAACATTGTATCCACTGGCAGGTGAATTGCAACATTGTAGCTACTGGTAGGTGAGTTGTAAATTGTATCCCCTGCAACATTGTGGCTACTGGTAGGTGAGTTGTAAATTGTATCCACTGACAGGTGAATTGCAAAATTCTAGCTACTGGTATGCCAGTTGTAACAGTATTTCCACTGGTAGGTGAATTGCAACATTGTACCTACTGGTTGATGAGTTATAACATTGTACCTACTGGTAGATGAGTTGTAACATTGTACCTACTGGTAGATGAGTTATAACATTGTACCTACTGGTAGATGAGTTGTAACATTGTACCTACTGGTATATGAGTTTTTACATTGTACCTACTGGTAGATGAGTTGTCACATTGTACCTACTGGTAGATATAACATTGTACCTACTGGTAGATGAGTTATAACATTGTACCTACTGGTATATGAGTTGTAACATTGTACCTACTGGTATATGAGTTTTTACATTGTACCTACTGGTAGATGACTTGTAACATTATAACAATAATAATATCTTTATTTCAAGAGGGTAATACACAATCAGTTTCAACAAGAATCTGTTCTTCCTTGTGGCCCTCATCAACAGTTAAACATATACATGTGGCAGAATATAGAGTTTTGGATCATGGAAATAAAACTGACAAACATAATAATTACAGTACTAAAGTAAATACATATATACAGGTTATGCATGGCGTAATAAAACAGTTTATAGATAATAATAATAATAAAACAGTTGGGCTGAGCAGCATTTTAACAGGCATCTTCATTTTTTAACATATTGAGATATCTGGTTCTGAAGGATGGTATAGATGATACTTCTCATACATCATTTTTCAGAGAGTTTCAGATCTTGGCACCTTTTATATCCAAGGCTTTGCTTCAAATAGTCAGTTTTGGGTTTAGGTGCATGTATGTTTTTGTTTTCAGTTGATCTCAGACAGCGAGATTTAGTCTAACATATTTGAAGAGATTAATATTCAAGTACACAGGGGCCAGATTGTGTATGATTTTATACATCATAACAGCTTTCTGATACTGTATTCCGTCAGAAATGCTTGTATCCAACATGTCCAATCAAGGTTGTCAAACAGAGTTTTAATGGGAGTATAATCCTTGCTGCACATTTTTTAACTTAGCTATTCGTGAGGTAGGACATATGCATTATAATACATTGTTTTAGCAGTTTTAGTCATGATGATTTCTGTATAGGATGCCAAGGTTTGCAAATATTTTATTGCCTATGTTCATGCCAAGATAAATTTTATCAACAATCAGACCTAATAATATATTTTAACCGCTGATACATTTTTGAGTACGTTAGAATTGATTTCAGTATGTAATCCATTGGTGATCTTGTTTGTCTATATCGAGTGGCTAACAGCATAGATGTGAATTTTTGTAGATTAATGAACATTTTATTTTCCTGGCACCATGTTTCTATCTCCTTCAGATCTACATTTAGTATCGTTTCTAATTCTGCAACAGTATTGGCATGATAATAAATGGTCATATCATCTGCATACAAGTCCATGGTACTCTTGACATCACATAATAACAGATCATTCACATATATGATAAAAAGTAGAGGCCCGAGAATTGATCCTTGGGGGAACTCCTGCTTGGATTTGGAGAGAATCCGACATACAATTTTCGAGACATAAATATTGAGTTCTGCAGAGAAGATTTGATTTCATCCAAGTTAGAGTTGTCTTATCAAGTTTATAAAGTTTTAGTTTGTTCAAAATGAGTTCATGATTAACTGTGTCAAATGCTTTTTTGAAGTCCAGTTTGACACTGCCAATAAGTTCACCCTTATCAATGTAGTGTACACTGAAAGAAAAAGGGGAATCGTAGTGATGTTTGAATGAGAATCCAGCAATGATACCTCCCACGAGACCCCAAGTGAATCAACAGGATAGGAATTCTCTGACTAACTTCGCTCAATTTAGCAAATATTATCATTAGAAAATGATACATCTCCACAAGAATTTAAGCTCAATGTACATGTGTGGATAGTAATAAACCTGTGTTGTCCTTCACATTGATGATTCATCCTTGTACATCCTCGCGTTGATTCAAGAACTTGAGGGATATCGCATCACATTTAGAACAAAAGCTATGCAAAGCCATTCTTGGGGTGACGATAAATATAACTGATGTGAAATGTGACATCGATGGCATGAAGAAAATTAAGATTGGTGTGGATTTTACTGAACAAAGGTGACCCATGGTAGATGCCAAACAACAGACCGGCGAAGATCTCGCAGCCATGTGGTGGGGCGAGCAGGGGAATCATGCAGAGAAATTGGGGAATCGTGATGACTCCATGGGGTATCTCGTCGAGATCCAGGGGTATCTAACTGCCAGATACTCATTCCGGCATCAAAGTGAATCCTTTGGGGAACCGTTCTGAACCCCAAGGAAATCTACCCAAGAACCAGGAGTTTCTAGCTTCTAGATACTCATTTTGGCATCATGATGAATATCTTTTTTCGCTCAGTGTAGCCAGGAGTCAATCATTTTTATCTCGCCTTACGAAGTATAAAGGGGAGATATTTGTCGTCATCGGTGTCGGTGTCCCCGGCCTGGAAATGATAAGGTTTTTGGTGTAGCAAATTAAAAAAAAATCTAGAAAATTTAGAAAAAATATTCAAAAAAATATGGGGGGGTGGGTACTCCACCTGGGGATACTACCCCTGGGGTGCTCCAATGTTAAAATCCCTATGATAGAGTTTTGCTGAAGTGCACATGTACATCTGTACTTAGAAAGTTTGTTGCAGTTGTCAGCTGTCATTGGATGATTATGAAACTTGGTACACATGTTTCTTGTGATTAGAGGATGGACCTGTGCTATTTTTGAGATGAAATATTAATTTTTGTCCAAACTATGGCAAATGATAGTTTTCTGTTTAGGTGAATTGTACACGTAGGCCTCTACATGTATACATGTACATGGTAAGTTTGCTGCAGTTGTCAGATCTCATTGGATGATAACGAAACTTGGTACACATGTTTCTTATGAATAGAGGATGTACCTGTGCTATTTTTGAGATGAAATATTAATTTTTCTCCAAATTATGGCAAATGATAAGAGTTTTGCATTTAGCTGAAGTGCACATGTACATCTGCACATCGCAGTTTGCTGCAGTTGTCAGCTGTCATTGAATGATTATGAAACTTGGTACACATATTTCTTATGATTAGAGGATGTACGTGTGCTATTTAGGAGATGAAATATAAATTTTTGTTCAAATTTTGAGGGTTTTGTCTAAGTAATTTGCCAATGATAATGTACATGTATATACATGTACAGGTGTACATGGAAAGTTTTCTGAAGCTGTCCGCTTTCATTGGATGAGTTTGACACTTGCTACCCAAGTTCAATGTGATTTGAGGATGTGGATGTGCTATTTAAGAAATATGACATTAAATACGAATTTTTGTCCTAATTATTGTAGTTTTAGACTTTGTACATTTCCATTGATAAAGTTTTTGTTGGGCAAAAATTTACATGTAGATCTGTACATGGAAAGTTTGTTGATGATATGGGATGATTATAAAACTTGGCGGACATGTTTTC
>JAVTVY010028661.1:0-12596 GCA_036873755.1 Hanleya hanleyi
TGTGAATTTTGAGAACCTAACCATGATCCCAATATTGCAAGAACTAGAATTTGATTTTGACAAAATAGATCAAGGTCACAGAATTCACAAAAATCCAAACTTTTACTTTAATACAGTTTATGTTTCAAACTTTAAAGGAAACTGTCAGATTCCTGCAATCCATTCTGAGTTCAAATTTAAAAAAAATATGAACTAGCCCATCAGACTAGCCACCAAAATGAGCCATGATTAATTTGGACTTATCCGTATATTGGTTCATTATCATCAAGAAAGAAAATTCACTGAAAGAAAGTCCACAGGACTAATGGGCCAGAAAAATGTTAATTGTCGCCAAGAATTTTCACTAGCTTCGAACAAGCGATTGGTGCAAAATTCGAACTCATTCACTTCGTGGTAGTTTAGACATGTTAGACAGGGATGAGATTGCTCGAACTTTCATCAAATTGAAAGCCCTACACTACTCTGACATGAGACTATCACTGAGCTGGTGTATAAATGGGCAGGAGTAAAGTGTCGGAATATACCTTTTCTTTAAGTAATGCTTTGAATGCCTCCATGGCCTCCTTCTTGTTCTTGAAGATGATCTCCTTCTTGGGGGGAGCTTCCTCGTCACTCTCCTCACTACAATATTTACATCATCATCTTGATAAGGCCCCTTGTTTTTGTTATTTGGTTCACAGATCTACTGACCCACATTTTCAAACTAGGAGTGAGTGAGTGAGTGAATAGAATTTAATGTCGCTTTCAACAATATTTCAGCTATATCACGACGAACCAACTAAGCACCACCCAGCCCAGTTGTGGCCCTGCTACTTCAAAGAAGAAATCTTTAAAGCGGCATGGAACCAGACACCCTCCGTCCACCCTATAAAACACTAAGGACAGCGCACAAGACACAGACAAGACGCTTACATGGTGCAATAAAGACAAGTGATATTACAGTGCTAGACATCACATTGTCAAGTTCCTGTTGCTTCTCAGGAAAATGCATTGAAGCAACAGGAACCTGAACCCACCCAACCACCCGCCATTTTCAAACTAGAGTCGTATGGGCTTCAATATATGGCCTGTACTGTATGTACTGTAGCTTGAATTTGAAGAACCTAGCCATGATTCCTTGTGATATTGCAATAACTAAAATTTGACCTTGATAAAATAGGTCAAGGTCAGTCAAACTGCAAAGGTTTCAAGTCTAGCACCAGTTACAAATGAATTTGGGGAGCTGAGATGTAATCCTTCAAAATATATCACCAATACTAGAATTTGACCTTGATAAAACAGGTCAAGGTCAGTCATCTTTAATGTGTTTCAGGCTAATTGCCAGTTGCATACGTTATATGAATTTAAAAATGCCCGACACTAATCCTTCAAAAGATATGTTAATAAGCAAGATGGACAGACAATGCAGACTTCAATACCCTTTGGTCACAATTGGCTGAGGGGTTAAAATCAATAGCTTTCTTCAATCGCTGTTTGGGGATATCGCACAGCTTACAAAGAGTTACCAGATGGACAGACCAAACCTTTGGAATGGTTCAATATTCTAGATCTGGCTTTGAGCCGGTTCAAGCGCATGGTTTGCATAAACATCCAATCGCTCCAGTCAGGGTTCAGAACATTTAATTTTTGTCTCAAAGTCTTCGAATGTTTTAAGTACCTACAGGTAAATTACTAAATTTAAGGAATGGTTCCAGTCTGAATGTGCTGTAACAGTTGGCAGTATTAGGCCATTTGTGTTCAATTAATATTTAATCCTGATTCACAAAGTGCTTTACACACTGTTCACAGACTGCTTGAAATCTGAGCATTGTGTCCATTTTAAGGAGAGTGATCACTCATGCTCTCTGTCACTCTCCTAACATTTCCTTTAAGGGAGCTTAATCACTCTCCTAGAAATTGTATATTGGAGTGATTGATCACTCTCTCGCATTACTCTTGGAAAAACAAATTCAGGAGAGTCATTAATAGCTCTCGCAGATTTTGCAAATACGAGACACTGATACTTTCCGACTCCAACTATTTTAAAGGTGAAATGCAAAGGTTTTCCTATTTTCCTTTCTGTGTTCTTCATGGGCTAGTTAGTTACTGATGGAACTATTCGCCTGTCTACTTCGTTTGACTTTATTTGAAGTATTTGGTCTCCCAGTAGCTTTAGAACAGTGCTCCAAAGTTGGTATCTCAAGCCCTGCCGATTTCAGGAATGAAATCTGTATCGCTTATCTGCCCTTGTTTGACGCTGCTCGTGACGTCACATGAGACCACATAACGCTTAGTCTTCGGGAGGCTGGTCTGACAGGACGTCATAATCAAGGAAAGATAAGCGATGACGGTTTGCAAATCAGGATTCAGCTAGGCTTGGGGTACTAACTCTTTAAAAGCTTCTAGAAGACAAAACACTCCAGCTTAAACCAAGCAAAGTAGATTTCCCAATGTTTTTATCATTACTCAACCAAAATAAAATATTGAAATGAGACTATAACTAGAGCCTATAGGCTTTGGGATGTAATCTACTACTGAATCTGCTAGTGGATTTAGCACAGCGAATTTGGGGTAAATGAATATGGATGGATTTCGGTTTACCAATTCAGAACAGGCTTCACCTCCCATCCAGCTGGAATGTAATAATGCAGCGAGATCATGTGTCTCAGTTTATACATTCATGCATGTGCAGATATCCAGTGACAGTAATCGAGTCAAGGCCTCGTTTGAGAGAAATAAAGTATATGTAGATCTTTTGCGACATCTGCAGATATGAGACAACACAGCTGTATTTTAATGAAGATCCATCAATATAAAAATATATAAAAATAATTTTCGGACGGGAACGAAACTGAATGAGCATCAATGCTGTTACGCTCATACTATTAAGCTTGTATCGCTGACGTCAGTGATACAGACTGTTTATCAGCGTATAATGCTGTTAATAATACTTGACATAATCTGCGTACATTTTTACAGAAATCTGTTTACCTCTTTATTTCGCATCCTAATTCATTCCATAATAGAGGCTTGTTGTGCATGCTGTCACCCAAAGATTCTTGTAATCCGTCAAATATGGGCCGTAAATCATCCAAAGACGCTGAATTTGAGCAACCTTAAAAATACTGTTACATGTTCAACAGAACTTGGCAATCTCTGTTTTATTGCAGTTCAGCGCTCAAGGCGAGACTTGACACTGATTGGTCAATAAGTCGAACAACAACAACAACACGTGCCTTTTTGCTATGGCGGAATTAAAACACAGGGTGCTTCTGTTGCTCTGACTGTCGTGTGACTGTGTTTGATAAGAAGTGAATTTCCCTTGAAATATAGGTTTTTGAGTTGTTTTATTGACCAATCAGCGTCAAGCGTGGCCTAATCTACGCCCAGTGATTCCGGGACCACATGGAAATGCAGGGGCAAAGTTTCGCGAAATCAGGGTCATTGACTAATAAATGCCCAGTGTTACGTCCAGGGTTAAGAAAAAAACAAACAAAAAAAAATCAGTTAAAAAGCATGCAGCTTCGCAAAAAGATCGAGCCCTTTAGGGTGACACATCATTTGAGGTTGCACATCATTGGCAATGCACATATTTGAAAGACAATACATAAAAATATGGTTTCTATATCAGTGATAGGTTGGATAAAAAGAAACTATATTATAAAACTTGAAATAAAGATTACATTTCTTTTTTAAAGTAAGCATATACAGCGCATAGTTAGGGACAATTGCCCGTGCAATTTAGACCACGGAACTTCTTGATGTAACTTTGTGTCATGATACGTGAATTATATAATCCCTTTTTCTGACAGAGCTATCAACAGTGTAATAGTTGGAGTAGAGGTATCATTTACAGTACGGAATGGGACACCAGCCTTGTGGGTGAACCCTCCCATTTGTACGCAAATACAAGAATATAATGACAAATGTTTTCAATCATACATGTGTAATGCTACATAATAATGTGCACTGGTAAAACTGGGACACCCACAAACTCCGTTTTAATTAATATAATAAGTTAAATGTGTGGACACAAATATGGTTCATTTAAAAGCTTTAAGCTATTCATATGATGTGGAATAGAATGATTTGATAGCAAAATTGAGGGGAATTTTGTCCTTCATTTAAGGCGACATGAAATTCAAAACTGATAGAGGTTCAACACTGCGGGATTCCCCCGCCGGGTTATTTAATATTGTACTTCTGAAACAAAATAATGTCATCAAACTACATGTATTACTATAAGTAATTACTATAAAGTATATATTGGAGGTCATTTGTTGTGTGTGTGTATATACAATGTACACAGCATCTCATACCTAATAGTAGGTTAGTTTCACATATAAGAGATATAAAATTTGAAATATGAGGGTATGGGGTCGGGCAAGGCATTGAATAAGTGTAGAATGATGTAAGCTCCCAGAATATATGAGAGTATATGAGAGATAGAGGGTGTGGCTCTATGCCCCCGGGGGTGAGGACATACTCTCGGGGGTAGTGGATGGGTTGAATAAGTGTAGATGGCGGATGGGTTGAATAAGTGTATGATGATGTAAGCTACTTGAATACATGATGGTATGGGGTCAGGCGAAGCTTGGTTTAAGAGATATAGGGTGGGGTTCAGTACCCCAGGGGTGGGGATATGCTCCCTGGGGTAGTGGATGGGTTGAATAAGTGTAGCATGATCTAAGCTCTCCGAATATACAAGAGTATGGGGTCGGGCGAAGCTTAGTTTAAGAGATGGAGGGTGGGGCTCGGTGCCCCAGGGGTGGGGATATGCTCCCCGAGGGTAATGCAGGAGTTCAATATCTGTGGCCCGATGTAAGCATTTGGAATAGATGAGAGTTCAGGGGGTCGGGTTGGCCTTAGTTTAGCAGACATAGGTGAGGCCGAGAAGCTGTGTCAGGAATTTTCTAAGTCCAAAACGTTAACATTTACTTGGTCCCAGGGGTTGGGACATGCTCCCCCAGGGTAGTGGATGGATTCAGTATGTGTAGCCCGATGCAAGCATCTGAAATGTGAGGGTTCGGCGGTCGGGCACGCCTTAGGATCAAACTTTAACATTTACTTGGTCCTGAGGGAAAAATTTCTAAGTCCAAAACTTTAACATTTACTTGGTCCTGCAGATAGACAGACAGACAGATAGACAGACGGACATCATTGTGGCACCTATATCGAGCTTTCCGCAGCTAAAGCTACGGGCTCGATAAAAATCCTGTCAAATGTTGACCTGCCTAACATTTTCGAATTCCATTCCAGTTTTCCATGACTTGCAACAAAATTCAACCAGACACGAAATTCCATTACTTTCAAGATTTTTCTCTGGAAAATGTGGTTTTCAAGATCCGCCATTTCCTGTTTGGTTCTGCACAAGTGGGGCTTTACGGCAGTTGTCGTAAATAGCAAGCAGACAAACGAGGGCTGACCTAATCTCAGACATGACCATAATAACATTGCATTACAGACAACTCAAAGGTTGGTAATTCTCATGTCAGTCAAGGGAGATAATACAGCAGAAAAAAAGTGTGAGCTGATCAGAAACAAGTTGTTTTTTTTTTGGCCTAATTACAGGATTCAACTGACCATACATTACGTATCTTGACCAATCAGACAGAAGGATCAGATCAGATACCATACCAGTACATGTATATTTAGCAAAGCAATGTACCATACATATGCTACTTAATTTAACAAGTAAGAGACAGTCTTTTGTATTAACCATTAGATTACCCTGATAACCAAATTGCAAAACTTTTCTAAACAACGATTTTACACCCTGGAAATTCACAGTCTTATTAAACCTGCCCTCCTGGTGCCGAGGGCGATATCATGTAGGGTATATTCAAAGGCGGCGACTTTGATGGGAGATGGGTATTAGTGTCATTTAAAGGTTCATAAAGGATAGACCCACCGGGTACGTAATATGTCTATAATGATTTCTTTATTTCCTTTATTTCAATGAAATATTGTCATGGTTTCCTGGTAATAAAATATGATTGAACCATCTCAGAGCAGGGGCGTTGGAAGCAAATTGGAAGTGGTACGGCCTTATGAGACGGTGGGGGGGGGGGCTACTATAATAGCACTTCAGGCGAGTGTTGAGAGACGGCCTGGACCCCGGAAGGTCCTGGGGTCTAGATCCCCGGAGGCGCGTTCAGAGCGATTTCTGGTGAATAAAATCACTCTACAATGAAGTGTATTTTAGAAAACGCAATCGATGGTGGTTTTCTGCGATGCTGAATTAGAAAAATATATGTAAAGTAAAGTAAGCTAGACATATTCGTAGCCGATATAATTATTATAGGCAGTGGGGTGTTACATGTAATTCATTGCACAAGTTTTAGTCTTTTTGCGCCAAATTGGTACGGTACCTGCCGTACTGCTTCCGACGCCCTTGCAGAGGAGTTAAGTGCTACATATTACTTGTTTTGCCCCTGAAGAAAGACCAGTCCAGTCACCACTTCAAAAATTTGAGATCAATGAGGACGGCATATTTGTCAATAAAAATGCACACAACTAAAGAAATTCCCCTTCGTCTCTGTTCGATACAGAATACTGAATACTTCAACGTAGATTATTTTGAATATTTCGACCACTGATACACATTGACAGCTAGACCATCACGCAGAGAAGAGATGGAACTGTTAAACAGGCTAACATTATATATGTTCTGTTACAAGTAGTTTTCCCTGTTCCTCACCCTCTCTTTTGCCACCGTGATATGGCGGAACATTTTTTGAAAATGAAGTTAAATCCTATAAACTCACTCACTCACTCTTTTTTCAGCAACTTCAAAATACATCAATAATTCAATCACAGAAAGTGAACTTTTCCACCAATAAATCAAGGGGTGATCAAATTTATTGGAACCGGAAGTTGACAAAATGGTCCAAAATCATGCAAATAATTCTTTCTTAGTAATTTTACTGAGTTTAGAGGTGAATCAAAGTTATTAGAACAACTGATTCAATTTTGTCCACAAAAATGGGGGTGATTGAATTCTAATAGGGTGGTTGAATTATTAGAGGAATTACCGTAGTGGTGATGGGTTAAAACCCTGCATGAACAGCCCTCACAATTAACCACGGCAAACGGTAAAATCACTTAGCGACGGTACTTTTTTTGCCGTTGGTCGCACCGTGATGATGTTGTTGTCAATAAAAAAAATTGGGTCGATGGTAAAATACGTCTCCTTGAACTGCCTATTCTTACGAATATATTTGGTTTTAATAAGAGAGACAGCTTCTGATGTTATGTTTGTCTGCTTGCATTATTGGGAGACAACGGTCGGCACAAATGCACTTTTCCATGAACTGAAACCCAATCTGCAGGTCTTCAATTGGATGTATGTCGCTCTCCAGCATGAAGGTTATTCTTCCGCTGGCGATTGCTCATCGTCGCAATAATTTAACACAATCGATCGCATATGCGGAGAGTGCTTTGGGGAATGGTGAGGGTTACGATGAAGGGCAATTCACATAAAGGTAGCATTATATAGCATGCACGGTAACCTGAAATAGTGAACTGAGTAGTAATTCTGAATCAATTAATTACCACTAAATATCTTATATACCCCATGTTTTCATACATCACACAGAAGATAATGTGCCAGATATTTATAGTATCGTACTCCACGTAAACCCCTGCTATTGCCATTCTCCTGCGCAGTGGTATTTCTGAAAGTCTGAATCTAACGTCAAAAGGATAGCACGTGGACAACTGCATGGTCAGCTTATCAGTAGAGCCTACTAATATGCTATGACCCAAATACTTGGGGGAAGGGGGCAACAGGTTGTGGAAGATATCTTTCAACAAAAGACATTGCTTCTCTCGGGATCTTCTGCTCGAATAAACGACACTCTTTATACTTTCTACATTAATGAAACATTATTACGCTTTCAGTGCAGTGCATATCTATTTCATTGAAGAATCAGACCCCAGTTTTAGAAAAAAAACTTTCGCCACAAACACACCCTGTCTCCCTGCTGATCTCACTATTTTAGACTGACCTGCAGCCTGCCTTGACATAGAACCGTGCCCCTGACCCGTCCACAGAAATCTACAGAGTGTAGCTTAATTCAGCATTGAAAGGGGCGAGACTGTATTGTAATCAGCGTACACGACTGAGGGGCTACAAACTAAGCTGTGATATCGGAGAGCAAAATAAAACCACTGGAAAACGAGGCGCTCGATTTTGGCACCAATGCATAAAATTAACATGTCTAGCAACACGGTTTGTCAAGACTAATTTGATGAAAACATTACAAACAAGAGAGGGAGATTAGGTTAGTGTAATAGTGGTTAAAATAATGCACTATATAGCGTTTCTATTGAACTAAAACGCCGCCTGAAAAAAAGAATAGGTTCGCAGCATTGGTGAAGTCAAATCACTTGAGGACAACCTCCCTGCCGCCTTACGCGCGAACTTAGACACTGAAACAAGTAAAACGCTACAAGACAACATTTTAAGACGTACTCGAGTATTGTAACATATATATTATCAAAGTAACAAAGCCAAGACTGAAAAATAATATCACGAAAAACATGAAATATAGTCGCTATCAAGGATGAGCTCAAGAACTCTTTCTTTAGAATGTGTACGTTGGTCGGACGGCGGAAGGTTATCTTTAAACTTTTGCTGGGGGAAATTCATGCCTATATAATGTATCTACTACCGTAGATTACATCAAAACCTTTGCATTTCACCTTTAACATTCACCTTTGATAAGACCAGTTATTGTATGCCTACCTGCTCTCCACCTCCGGCTCCTTGACGGGTTCTGGTGCCTTCTGGGGAGGCACGACCACGTTCTGAGGAGGGAGTGCGATGGATGCCAGTGTGGCCTGCATGGCTGCCTCAATGGCGGATGATGGCTGAGATGACTGTTTTTTAGGCATAGGCATCGCTGGTAGGCCCGGGATGATTGATAACAGAGGTTTAGGATTGAGCTCGGCCCGTCTGAAAAAGTTCAGTCAACATGACGAACATTAGAAATCTGTTTATGGTAGATTCTCCAATAATCTATCACCAGATGCAAATTTATCAACTGGGAGAATTGCTGAAATTGTACATAAAATGTAGAGGAATGGCACACATTCTCTATTTAAGGATGCCCGCTGGTGGTAAATCAAAGTAATTAACTTTTTGAATAATGTGTGTTGTTGCATTCATAGTTGTGTAATATGAGGAAAAACAAAGAAAAAAATATAGGTTGGTGTGCATTTTTTAGCTGTAGGCAACATTAAGTGGAATGACCCATGCTCAATTTGATATTACCCAGAAAGCATAGGGAATAGCCCTCGTTTTGAAGCATATTCATGAAAATTCGTATAAATAGTATTTAACTTTTTCTTATATTCGTACTGTTTGCAGATAATCACAATGTCTATCAAAATTTAGCAAATTGGAAGGATGTTGGTGTGCAAAATTCTCGGCTAGAAGGCTTTTAAAGCAAATCCCCATCTCTTAACCTAGGAAAGGGAGATAACCCAATAGAAAAACAGGCAAAATGGCTGCCAAAGTCAAAAACCACCAGCGGACATCCTTAATTTGAGCACAACCACAGGTTAATTAACTCAGCCATTGCTGAATACAATGGATTATTGAGAGGGCTGCACCAGCACAGACCAGTGCGACATATAAATATATATTTAATTCTAACCCCAAAATTTGTATGTTTTATGACAGAAATATGAAATGTTCTGACAAAAACTCAACATCCTATGACTTAACGAGGTACAACAAAAATATTCATTAGGAATGGTAACCATGGTAACTATTGTAGATGAGAAGAGAACACACAATTTTCACAAAATGTAAAAAATGCAAAACTCAATTTGGAATCTCTGTTGTCATATTTGAAATATTAAAGAATTTATACTCACTTTGCTGCTTCAGCGGCCTGTATGATAACCATTGCTGAAAGAAAGACAGACAATATAAAAGGTCAGAAGATAACTATGGACAGGTCAGTTGGGTATCATGCTCTCCAATTTTCGAGAGTACGTATTTTTCCAGGACTTTATAGAACAAGAATTCAGCAAAATCTCTTGGAAAGAATAGCATAATTAATACAAAGTAGAGGGTGGAGCTCAGTTCCTTGCCAGTGGGAACAATACCCTGCGGTAGTGGAGGTGTCCAATAAGTGTACATTACAATGATATATGCTTTCAGAGTATAGGTTATGAGATGGGGCGAGGTTTAGTTCAGAAGATACGGAAGATAGCAAGTAGGCTTCAGTTCAGTCGGGGTGGGACAACCCTTGGAGTAACGGAGGTGTCCCATAAGTATGCAATGATATATGCTTTCAGAATAAGTTATGGCACAAGGTCAGGCTTAGTTCAGGAGATAGCAGAGGGTGGGGCTCAGTTCCATGAGGGAGAGGGGGGATAACCCCCTGGGGTAATCACATTTCATCTATTGGAACTGAATATCATAGCAAAAAAGAAAAATTCTGGTAAAGAAAAATTCAAACCTTCAATGTCCTCCAGCTCTTTGGGTTTAGACCAGCGAGATTCTTTTGTCTCACTGTTATGGAAGTACACCTTTCCTGTGTCTGATTTGTACTCCTTCCATTGACATTTGGACAACATCATCTGGTGATAGAATATCACAAAAAACAATTCATTAAGTGGCTTCAATTGATTCGATAAGCATTGCAGGATTTTTTTTGTCCAAAAAACGGCTACTTTCATGACTTCCTAGTTTTCTTTCAAAAATTCTGCAGTAATTTTGCGGCCTTGCTTTCTGAAAATAGCACTAGTTGGACTTTCAGACCTGTATGGGCTGATTACACGGATTATTTGTTCTCATCCTTGCTAAAACCAGGGGTATTTATGTCCTAGATACCCTAGGGAGTGGGTGGACAGTGGTCTACAATGCAAGAGGGTCAACGATTCCTCTTTAGCTCAGAAAGAACATTGACATTGTGAAGATGATATTTTCCTAGCCGGGCTGATTTCATATGTACAGCTTATCCAAATGTATTGACTTCTATCAGGCTGCTAAAAACACATGTTCTGTGATAAGTTCTCACTATGACTATGACAGGGCCTGGGATCAATCAGCCCCATCAATCAGTCCCATCAATCAGCCCCATCAATCATCCCCGGAGCCTTCAATCAGCCCCATCAATCAGCCTCATCAATTAGCCCCATCAATCACTCATCAATCAGCCTCATCAATCAGTCCCATCAATCACTCATCAATCAGCCCCATCAATCACTCACCAATCAGCCTCATCAATCAGCCCCATCAATCAGACTCCTCAATCAGCCCCATCAATCCGATCCATCAATCCGCCCGACCAATCAGTCCCATCAATCATTCATCAATCAGCCCCAGCAATCAGACTCATCAATCAGATCCATCAATCAGCCCCATCAATCAGCCCCATCAATCAGATCCATCATTCTGCCCCATCAATCAGCCCCACCAATCAGCCCATCAATCAGATCCATCAATCAGCCCCATCAATCAGACCCATCAATCAGACCCATCAATCAGATTCATCAATCTGCCCCATCAATCAGCCCTATCAATCAGCCCCATCAATCAGACCCATCAATCAGCCCCACCAATCAGGCCCATCAGTCAGACCCAACAATCAGACTCATCAATCTGCCCCATCAATCAGACCCGAAGCCTTCAATCCGCCCCATCAAAATGCAATGGCCTCATTTGCCAATGACAGATGACGACTAGAATGAGCTCATCATTTCAGACGGCCATCAAACATACAGGAAAACCGGACTCACCTCTGCTGATGATTTGAGTTCATCTGGTTTCTCCCAACTTGACTGTTTGGTCACGATGTTGTAGTAGTATGTACGTCCATCTGGGGCTTTGTGCTCTGTCCACACGGACCCTCCAATTCCCTTGAGCTGCAAATCAAAACATATTGTAAAACTCATAGTTCTGGCAGACAGCTCCTATTTTTCTTTACTTGACAGTGTGACCTCAGATAAATCACAGCAGTTATAACAGAAATATGCTCCTCTTGTAAGGCTGAGTACAATTTATCTCTAGCTTCACAGGCACTTTGTGGAGAAAAAATGAGGGGGGGGGGCTTTTTGGTATCTTTTTATTTTTCACATTCAGTTTCACGCAGACCAAAAATATTCATTTTTTCTGGCACATCGATGCAGTAGATTAGGCCACTGTCACCTGATTGGTTGCTTAGCAGGACCTTGAATTAATAAAAAACATGCTAGGTGCTATAATTATTAATAATTATTAAAAAGCAAACTAATTGTATACGAATATGAAGAAAATGAATAAGTTTCACTCATAAAAATGTAACTCATCTATTTTGAGTATTTGCCTTCAAAATATAGATGAGGGCTGGTCATGCTAAACAACCAATTAAGTGACAATGGCCTTAATACAATTTGCATCAAACCAACAATGTTTTTTTCACTTACATGTACTTGAAGAGTCGGTCTCCAACAATACTATTCCCTTCAAATAGAACAAGACACTGACTCAATGTCTACATTATTTTGGTGAAATTTTGGAAGAGAAACGCGTAAAAATGTAAAAGAACAAGCTGTGTAGCTAGCAGGTCCTCCACCAAGTTGCCTGTTTGAGAGCGTACAGCTTATACGATTCCAATAGA